>JAHZNH010001943.1:0-13526 GCA_027744355.1 Tyrannoseira gladiata | reverse complement strand
TATATGAATGCTTGAGAATAATTTGAGTCGAAAATATTGGTCGGTTTCGATATTTAATTAGGAGATTATTTACAACATATTAAAGAATTAAGGGGAATATACAACATACAAGATTTCGTCGTAACGTTTTAGTACAATTCCAGGCGTAGATGATTCAGGGAGCGTTTTGGGAAACAATATAATTCATTGGAGGTGGGGCATTTTAATACACCTCTTTCATGCCGAAAAATTTTGCTCATCTGTCATCAGTAAAGAATGCGGAATGATGGGAAATCGCTTGAAATCGAAATAGTTGAAAAATCAACTTCAGCAGCAATTCACAGAGCCCGAGTACTTTCAAAAAGGTTCCTGGTTTTCCAAGGAATCATCAATGAATGATGAGTCATTCCATTCCTGATCCGTGATGATCCCAAATGAAGACCGATCAACTTACAGGCAACAGTTTTCTTACATCTCTTTGTTAATCTAGTGTCAAGTTGCCAAAAAGAAACTTTAGAAGGCACACGCTGCGTTACACAGCCGCAGTCGTCCACTTCAATTATTGAAGTCAACGGTCATGGTTAGATTAGTCTTTTCGCTAGGCATCAAATCAGTTTTCCCAGTGTATCCATACTTCATTCCCTTCATTTAATTCTTTAAATGTTCGCGATGGATGATGGTGGTAGCAGTCATGTCATGATTCACACGAGCAAACCCACCCATCATCTCACGCATTTTTTTACTCTGACTGGGGAGTGGGTTGGTAGGTTCATTTTCATCAGCATGATTACTGTATTCTATTATCAGTGATGCATGTGGGCACTTTGCAGAAGATTTGCAAGTTTACTAATCCCAACCAGTCACTCACTCCTTCTCAGCCCCCTTCAAAGGATGGATTGTTTTGATGCTTTAGCATTATCTCAGTCTCAAGTCAATAGTCTGCCTGCATCCACTTATCTTTATTCTTCGGGAAGATTCACACTAATGAGCGTGTGACTGTGAGGAAGGCCAAGGAGTGGAAGATTTTTTAGCTCTCAACTACTTTAACACGGACAAAAGGCACAGCAAAAAAATCATCACTCGCATTAGGTTGGACTTGGACTGTGATGTGAGTTGAGTTGAGTCGAGTGATGGGATGATAGCTTGGTTTTGGGCTGAATCGCTCACGGCATCATTACATGTTTAATGGCAAAGGCCAAGATAGAACAAGCATTGGGGCAGACCAGACCAAACATAACTATGGGCATCATCACCATCATCATCATCCTATTTACCACACAGCAACAAAAATACTAAATACATTAATGACTGAATAAATTCATATCAATGCATGAGAACTTCTTAATACTGATGCTAATCCTTTCGTACGCATAGTTCGTTTCTTCCACAGCAAAAATAATACAAACTGTCCCATCTCATTCCGTAGATTAAGGGAACAAACAAAACCCACGAACACATTATTACTTATTTACAATTTCCTTTACATTGAAAAAACTTCGCATCGAATCGAATGTCTTGCCTTAATACTTACATGGTAAAACTGTAGTGCTTCGTGAGTCTTTTTTACCCATTATTGTTTTCTTGGAGAAGAAAAAGATAGGTACATACCTCTAGATACTTGCTGAGAAGTGAGTCAGTCTGACTGAGCTGAAGGCTTTGTCTGGGAATAATGCATAGTTGTGTCCATGAACAGAAAAATCAAAGTCGGAGAGCCAAGCCATCCCATATAGCCAGAGCTATAGTAGTTTAGTAGTACGGTTCTCGAACGAACTTCTTCTACCACAAGAGCATCATCATCAACAACATCACCATCTCATCTTAATCTCATGCTATTTTTTTTGTTCTGTAGTTAAAAAAGTTGGAGATACATTCTCAACAATAGATTCCTGCTTATTGCTTCGTACGTAAGTGAGTGCATGCATATAAATGATGTGTGTGATGTGAGTGATGACGATGATATGATGATGATAACAACACTCACTCCTATCCTGTAAAAAGGACCAGAGCAGAGCCAGGCTGGGACTACTACTACCACAAACAACTACAACAACTACTACTACTTCTGATCGCATGAAAATGCTTATTGATGTCCCAACCAAACGAAAAGGCAAAGAATACATTAAAAATCTCACTCGCATAAAAAAACGAGAGAGACAAGCAAATATCAGTACCGAAACAGAAAGACAAGGCACAGGAACAAGGAAAGAGCCCATACATTAAAAAAACAGAATTTATATTAGAGTTACTCCAAAAGTAGCGTAAAAATTGATGTGATGTGATCTACTAAAAAAGCCAAGTATTTTTCGATAACGTGTAGGAATTTTTTTACTGGAAACGATAGTTTGAGCCCATGATAAATGATCCGGAGTTTTGTGGTTCCAACAAGTAGGAAACGTTGCCAATTTCGGGAGGAACTGAGACTGTCACGAGAGGAATTTTGAAGAAGAGAAGGAACTGGAATATATATTTTTCAAGGTATGGGGCTTTACGGGAAACTAAATTAAGTAATTAAGGTGGTTGGCGCGGTTAAGTTAGATTCAGAAGGTGGTCGAGTTTGAAATGGTAACAAAATTTCTTCATGAGTGCAAGAGAAAGCATTCGGATTGATTTTGTTTTCAAGTACCTTTCTAATTCCCTTTTTTTGAGACATTTCCCTTCTGACGGATAAACTGGCCTTGAATTCTATTGATTATTTGTTGCACGGAAAAAAATAAGGTGATAAGAAATCTCCGGTCGTAGTTGTGCCGATACTTTTTTCATTCCGAAAATTACATACATGGGGATTATACGAGGCCGCATTTTTGAAAGGAAAATGTCGAAAATAATTTGCTACTTCGCCGGGAGCACATAAAAACCGAATTGACTTTTTTCCTCGGTACCTGCATTACGTCAAGAGCACTATTTTGAGAAAATTGCTCAATTTGGCTGAAACGTCTAACATGATTTTTATTTTTTTGGTTTCAGATTGAGTTTGCCAAACCAGGACTGGAGCAGCAAGCTTCTACGGACGAATGCAATAAGCTAATTTTATTCGAGAATTTCTGAAACTGCTGAGCTTTCCAAGGCACAAAAAAATTGGAAGTGTGTAATATTTACTGTGCGCCAAATCATATCGAAAGGGAAAGCTGGAGAGAAAGCTGTTTAGCAGTGGAACTCTCCGTGTCAGAGGAGATTCCATTTTCACCTTGTCCATGCCAATTTTTTTTAGTACAGTAGTGTAGTATGCATCAAGACACAGCTGTAGATAAGGATCTGGAAGTATTGACAAGAAAATAATGTGACAGTTCCAGCAATAATTTGCACGCTTCATAATCATAGGCTTCAAGTGAAATAATGATGTGATAAATTATACTTATGTTATGCCATATAGTTTTTATCGCTGAATGAAAAGTGAGTAGACCGACCAAGGAAAAAATAATCTGACTGGAATAATCAAGAATTTACGAACGAGAACAATTAATACGACCCTTTTCATAAGTTGAGATATCGATATTTGTGTTGTGACTTGTGAGTGACCCTATTTTGTTTTGTGGTGAGCGTCAGCATGGAGGCGATAGCGAAGCATGATTTCTCTGCGACGGCGGATGATGAGCTGAGTTTCCGGAGGGGACAGACGCTGAAGGTAATTTGCTGAAATAATTTTTTTCGCATTTTTTCAGAGAGCATGCTATGTAGTTAGCCGGAGGCAATCAATCGTGTAATATGATTCTCCATTCATTGAGAAAGGGAAAGGCCAATTTTTAAAGAGATATACGTGTTTTCACGCGGTGCTAATATGCATATTGATTTTAAATTGAAGAGTAGGCTAGCGGAGCCGATAAAGCCGGCGGAAGTTTTGAAGAAATGGCATTAGTGGTTTTTGCCGGTGCGGTTGAAAATGTAGAGCACTAATGGTGATACCGACTACAGGCTGTCGCGAGAAGTTCTTTTTCGCAATCCCGGTTCCACCGACGGAAATGATCAACCAGACGTGGATGATAGGAGATAGGCTAATATATTTACTGACATGCAAAGAAGGAGTGCAAAAAGCAGGAAGAGAACAGAACACGGCCAGAGAATTCTTTCTTTTTAGCATTGCCAGATGCAGGAAGATCCATTTTGAGGGAATTCGCAATTTTATGTCTGCTAATGCCATCAGCCTCTCTGAGCTTTAAACGTCTTGGTGGAAACAAGAAGTGAAAATGGAGAGGAGATGGTGATGTAATCCCATCATCCCATCTATTGATTTGATGAGATGAGGGGATAGGATGGACTGATTATTTTTATTAGCCTTTCCTTAAAGTCTGGGAAACACGTCTCTAGATCAAATAATGTGATGCTTCCCGTCTCTGTGGAACAATAGGCCAGAAGAGGAAGGTTTACATACAGAGATGCGAGATTACTACAGAGAGAAAGTTCATTCAACTTTTTTACATGCGGTGAGAAGAATGCCGAGTGAGCTTTGATGATTCTCTGAATTGGAATTGGGAAATTTAAGGGCAACTCGCAGCTTCGATGCGTTAATTCCATCGCAAATGAGACTTTTATATGCAATAATTTTTTTTGAATTTGCCTATCTTATTAAAGATAAACTTTTTTTCCGCTGTGATGTGAGTCATTCAAATCTAAAACGAAGCGAAGACAAATCATGGAGCTTACAATGTCACGTAATTGTATGCGGACTCTCAGTGAGTCAGTTCTTGAAAAAA
The DNA here is from genome assembly GCA_027744355.1 of Tyrannoseira gladiata. Lineage (NCBI taxonomy): Eukaryota > Metazoa > Arthropoda > Collembola > Entomobryomorpha > Entomobryidae > Tyrannoseira > Tyrannoseira gladiata. Next base: position 8,859 of record JAHZNH010001943.1, on the reverse strand, counting down.
GGAAACATGATAATTGCGGCAGCTCTTCATGCAAACTAAATGATATAATCATGCGGTGAGAAGAATGCCGAGTGAGCTTTGATGATTCTCTGAATTGGAATTGGGAAATTTAAGGGCAACTCGCAGCTTAGATGCGTTAATTCCATCGCAAATGAGACTTTTTTATGCAATAATTTTTCTGAATTTGCCTATCTTATGGAAGATAAACTTTTTTTCCGCTGTGAATCTAACACGAAGCGAAGACAAATCATGGAGCTTACAATGTCACGTAATTGTATGCGGACTCTCAGTGAGTCAGTTCTTGAAAAAAAGGAAACATGATAATCGCGATAGCTCTTCATGCAAACTAAATGATATAAAAGCCTTCTTCTTTTTATTTTGACAAGCAAGAGCATCTTAATCCATCAATAATAATTCGCATTAAGAGTTTTTCATGTCAATATGAATAAAACTTTTTCTCGCAGGTTTTAAATATGGAAGATGACGCCAACTGGTTCAGAGCAGAACTTGATGGACGGGAAGGACTGATACCATCAAATTATATAGAAATGAAATCACATTCATGGTAAACTAATCTTTACTAGAAATGGATCTCGAATCTTCCCCAGAAAAAAAAATCATTTCCAAACATTTAAAAGTAGTGCATTCAGAAATTCATGTGTGGTTTTACGAAATCCAGGTACCGAGGTCGAATTACGAGAGCGGAAACTGAAAAATTCCTATCGGATAAGCCGGACGGCTCGTTTTTAATCCGTGTTTCAGAGTCGAGTCCTGGAGATTTCTCCCTGTCCGTAAAGTACGTGAATAGTTAATTAATTACCACCAGCCGATCATTAAAAAGGAAAAAATCCCTTTCAAATGAACAAAATGACAAAGACAGGTAATGCAAAGTCAACTTCTTTATTCTCAGGTGTCCCGACGGTGTCCAACATTTCAAAGTCCTGAGAGACGCTGGAGGGAAATTTTTTTCTTTGGGTTGTTCGATTTAATTCTCTAAATGAACTGGTGGAATATCATAGAACTTCAAGTGTATCTCGTTCTCAAGATGTCAAACTTCGGGACCTACTACCAGAGGTAAATACATTAGTTTCCTTCGGATTTTCTCCTTGCATTATCCTCAAATTGTACTTGAACCTGGTCAACCCTAACTCAATCCACCACCTTTTCCCAATGCTTCTTAATTTGGACTCTTAAATTCAGCTTGCAAAATTCTTGTGAAACGATGAATTTAACATGAATTTTCCCTTTATAGTACGTCAAAGCCTTGTACGACTTTACACCACAGGAGCCGGGCGAATTAGAATTCAGAAGGGGTGATATTATCACGGGTAAGGAATAAGACATTGTGAAATCCGAATTACTTACTTATTTACCTCCAACCATCTTTCGGCAATTTTTATTGACAGTGCACCTATGAGAAATTCGAGATTCATATTTGTTTGCATCGTTAAATCGCATTTATGATGCTTCGATCTTGATCATATCTCTCCCTTCAACAATAAATGCTGCGTTTCTCCACTTGGCAATAAAAACTATTCTTCTGATTCAAAAGAAGCAGCGAATGTGCTAGAAATAAAATTGATAATTCTTCGAAAAGGACCTTCCTTGGATCGTTGGAACAATACATATCTAAATCTTGCATTGGAGTTTGCCAAGAACTTGCTCGAGGCCTTGAACGCGGTAGAGCAGCTAATGATGGGCCACTGCTCACCAGTGAATTGCTTATCCCCAAAATATTTTTCTGTGATGCAAGTCTTCCAAGAAGAATGCCAAATGACACATCCCCCTTATCAAGATTTTTCCTTATCAGGATCTAAGTATCCACAACATGAGACTTAATTTTTCACGGCTTCAAAAATTGTGATCTCGATTTCTAATTGCATCCATGTCTTGTAGTTGCGCTAACTTCTATAAATTATCAATTACATGAATGTGATATGAATTTAACAATTTTTTTCTCCTTTTTTATTTGTGTAGTAACGGACCACTCTGACGAGAACTGGTGGACAGGCGTTCTTGGAATATAGGCGAGGACAGTTTCCTGCTACTTATGTCGCTCCTTATAATCCATCTTAAGCCTATCAATTTTATGTGTTTTTTTGTAATCACGAAGAATTTACATTTGTAGTATTTAAGCACTCGCTGAAACTGTGTGTAGCAGAGAGTGAGCTCTCTGTTACATCACACATTTTATTGCAATATTATACATATTATGTACATGGCCTGCCTCTAGCATGAAAAAACAATATCTTTTTTCCTCTTCGATTCTCCCCCCATATATAGTAATATTATTATTCTTGTTTACGAGAACGTTCGCGATTTTAGGTAAAATCTTAATAGTAGTTTTTATCACAGGAACAAAACAACAACAACACCATACTTAATTTTTTAAAAACAAAACTTCCTTCGCCACATACATAGTTTTAATCAATCTGTGGTCAGACCGGCCTGGTCTTGGTCACTAGGGCCGGCCTGAGAGACAAATGGTGGTGTTTTATGGCTGAAGTGTATTGTAATTGTAATGCAAAAACGAAAAATTCCTTATCATGAGCGTTGTTTTCCAATATACCGAAATGAATAATGACATTATAGTGTCTTTAAATGCACAAAACAAAGGAAATACCTAATACCACTGAGAATCAAAAGGGAAAGCCGACGAAAAGGACAGAGCAGCGAATTACTACTACAATAGAGGGGAAAGATCTTCAATTTAACCGTAAAATGCGCGCGATGTATCAAACTGGAGTCCTCAGAAAATGAAACGAAGTTTTACTTGGAGCTAAATGCAAATATATACAGCAACAAATATTTACTCTGCGACGAGTCCAGAAAGGGATTTTTTAATAGAACAACTTTCTAATTAAGTACTAATTCTAATTATTGTTCGGATTGTTCACACACACACACACAAACATCCATTTTAATCAAGTTTCTTATTTAAATGCTCTTAAATTATGCCATTTTTGCATCGAAGTTTGAGCTAAATAATGCATGTACGTATTTTAACGGAGAGTAACTCATCATGTCTATTATTATTTTTATTACGTGAGAACTATTTTAAATTAGATAGTTGCTTCGAAGTACGTTTATGTAGAGTGATAATTAATTGATTGAATGAGTGAAAGAGAGAATGAATGCTTCTTTTTGGAGCAAAGTTTTAATTTTTTGGATTGAATATTGGCAAGATCCAAATCCAGATATTTACGTTCATTTGAGGACGAGTGGAACTTGTTAAGTTTTAATAAAACTATTATTATTATTATTATCTTACATGTAACTTTTTAATCAGATTTTAATTCTTAGGGAAGGATAGCGTTTGTTCATTATAGATAATTAATTGTTACTTGTATACAAGTCTCTTTGCTCCATGATATCAACTGCCTTATTTTAAAATTCAGAATTAAAGTTTACTTACATTACTTTGATTTTTTAATTTTTACTATAAAGTAATTCTTACTCGCCTTACATGTATGCAACCTGAAATTTCTAAAAGAGTTTTTAAAACTACGTGTAGCTTCATCCAACTCAAAAGATTTTTAGCCGTTGTTGGCGGTTGGGTTGATAATATTAGTGCGAGCAATCGATCCATGTAATGGGGAGGGAAATGTAAGACATGAGAAGATTTTAATTATTCTTATTTGGCGCAAATATTTATGAGTAATATGGCTGACAAATGAAGTGCTCAAATTTTTAACGACAAATTCTTTTTTATGGTGATCAATAATTATCTCTGCAATGTGCATAGGATTTAGTTTGATATAGGTACTTACTTTTAATAATTTCCTATTATTTTTGCCTTGTCCACTGCTGGAAGTAAGGTCTCTTCAAACAGATTCGCTGAAATTAAGGTTGTTCATTCTACCTTCAGTTTTAGCCTGTGGAAAGATCATTTCGTAGCCGGAAGTGAGAACAAGTTATTTTAATTTGTGGATGTTCATTCAGTTCACTCTTGCTTGGTTGTGCCTTTTCTGAACGTCGAGATACTTAGAGATACAAGTAGGACAAGAAGAAAACGAAAGTGAAGACAAATCGGGAACCGAGGTTTAATAAGCACATCATATAATATACTTCTACTAATTATTATGATACATGTGAATAAATACTACTGTGTGTTTTACTTACTTGATTCTTTAGCCCTGTTGTAGTAAAATCAGAAGACGAATATTCTTGGTAGAGTTTACTGTAAAAAAACTATAGCCCAGAACAAAAATAAATTCTTTACATAATGTATAGCAACAACAAAATACGAAAAAATGTTCTGTTTAGATGAGCTTGCTTACGTAATATCTGTTATAAATAAAATTGTTTTCTCCCATGAACAGAAATTTTTTTATTGTGTACCTGCATGAATGAATGATTCTATTTAAATTACTGCAAATTAACTACACGGTCATTTTAGAGCATTATAGATTTGCATGGGGCAATCTGCATCACTGTAGATCTCAATAACAGGACATGAACGAAGTGTCATATTTGGGTGAAGAAGGACCTTGCTTGGATAGATTTCCTTATACCTTTGAAATTACGTCACGCTCCACCAGGGGTAAGCATTCCGTTCGTCTGATCAAATCGCTGATAAAAACTGAGGAACAAATCTTTCCATGTCATTGAAATCGATCTGAATGCCACAAAGGTACAATCACGATCATGGTTATATATGAAGATGGAGATGGGGGAAAATTATGCATGCAGTTTGATGCAACTATGATCTATGATGCAAATAAATAATATGTATATATTCCACTGATGAAACCTCATTGAAATTGAAATCAAGAATCAAACTTTTATTTGACCGTCTGAAGGCAGGCAATATATTATCATGATTCTACAACCGATTCCTTTCCGATTTCCTAATTTTCTTAGGAAAAGGAGTACAAGAAAAACTCAAAGGTGTAATTTAACAACCTTGACAGTTGAGTTAATAATTATAACCAAGTTTAACAATAATTATTAGGAGATTAGAAAATTTGCTTGATGAACAAACTCATATCTTAATTGATAACAAGGATAAAGGTTTTTTATCGCAGTAAATGAAACACATATTTCACCTAGAATTTAATTTTTCCCTTCTAACCTCCAAAACACGGAATAACATATGAACTTCTACTCATAATTTAAAGGTTCGAAAAACCTCGGCCACAAAAAGTGTGGGGTACTTAGCTAGTGGGAGCGTTTATTTTAGGAAGAGGAAGCTTTCTACAAAATATTCCTTCATTTCATTCTGGTTTCTCCGGCACTCTAATAGTTTTGTTCATGGGTTTAACCCAACACATTTCTTAAAAAACGAAATTGGTTATGGTTATAGTCATCCACTTTCTCCAATTAGCCGAACGAGGGACAGGCACTCTAAAAAACTTGGCTAGACACGGCACATGATGCTTCAATAAGGAACTACTTTACTTAATCAGCCGCCGTTTTACGTAACTTCCATCACATTAACATTACATTTGGGTTTCGAAAAACCTCGGCCACAAAAAGTGTGGGGTACTTAGCTAGTGGGAGCGTTTATTTTAGGAAGAGGAAGCTTTCTACAAAATATTCCTTCATTTTATTCTGGTTTCTCCGGCACTCTAGTTTTGTTCATGGGTTTAACCCAACACATTTCTTAAAAACGAAATTGGTTATGGTTATAGTCATCCACTTTCTCCAATTAGCCGGCCAAGGGACAGGCACTCTAAAAAAAACTTGGCTAGACACGGCACGTGATGCTTCAATAAGGAACTACTTTACTTAATCAGCCGTCGTTTTTACGTAACTTCCATCACATTAACATTACATTTGGGAGGAGGTTACGTGTTCCTAGTCGGATTTAGACTTGCCTCATGGTAAAGTGAGTATTCGTTGCCGCTAAAGTTTGTAGTAGGAAAAGTTTGTAGCTTTAAAGTAGGCAATTTATACTACATCTATTGAAACAAATTCGGTATCTTCGAATTCTAGGTTAGTTATCTAGGTGCATCCAATGCTGGATTTTTATAAAAGGATTGAGAGAGAGAGAGAGGTCAGCTTCCGCTGATGATGATTGCTGATTATTATTTTTTGTTTTTGGAGCTTGTTTAATATTTATCAGAGTTATTTAATCCTTACTTATTGAACAAATTTGGTCTAATGAGGCGACAAAGTTGATTGATTGATGATGATGAGGAAACATCAATCTAAATCTAGGTCGATTGGCAGAAAACACTCATAAAAAACACCATTCGCATTACTAACAGTATAAGTTTCGGTTTTGGACAGTTTATAAACCATAAGAAGAAGTCTCTACCGCTTCGGATCTGATAATCTGAAAGACAACGAATCATTTTGAAGTTGTCAGTTTGGCGAAAAAAATGATTTCACTAGTTAAGTTCTCTACCCTTCTCATTTCTAAATAATAAGTATTATTGTTTGACGTATTTAGGAACAATGCAAAAGCTTCGACTCCCATCCACACCAATCTAGAAATCATTGCTTCTTTACTCTTCTTCTGTAAGCTTACTTATCACTGCTTTTTAAGTAATTATTAATATTGTAATACTTAACCTATTTACTTACTAAATTGATGAAAACGGAAAGGCTTGGTATTTTGTCCCATCAAAAAAGAACGAGTGCACTCCCACTAAAAAATGGTGCATTTAGGTATGTAATAAAAACTGAACACGTTTTTCAGATACAACGTTTAGGATTTCTTCACCTTTTATATAGTTACTTGTTTGGAGTGTTTTTGGACGCTTACAATAGTATTATTATTGTGAGTTAGACTCTTAAATACTACGAACTTTATACAATGCACACACACTTGAAAAGATGATAATGATGATAATACAATTTCAATGAATTGTGCACGAAACTTAGAAATTTATTGTTGGTTTTACAAAATGAACTGAGACACGCAGATTTTGTGGCATTCATCATAGTGGCGTTTTGAATGAATAAACTTGGCATTAGTATTTTGTCGGACTTCATGACTGGTGAAGACTTTGCTGATACGCGAGTAATATAAAAAAATGTGTTTCTGTTTTGGAAATGTCGAATGGTTGGTTATGTATTGACTCGGTAATTAGTTAGGACTCGATCATACTTACTTACTCTTTTTACAAGTGGCTCGCATACCTACTTCTAAATTATTTATAATTATGATACAATGAAGCACAATCTATTCTAAAATGAATTTTAAAAAACATTACCACTAATAATAGTACAGCTTGAAACAATAATGATTATTTTTTTGCTAAAAAAAACGTTTGCGTTTTTGGTACGATATAATGACCTTCGGTTTGCACAGTTGCATTTTTTGTGGAAATGTCTTTCTATTTTTTCGTTTCATCAGATAAGGCTAAAATTTCCTTCCAGGTTACTTGACCGATTAAAACTTAGCAGTAGTAGTTAAAATCAGTAGTATGCGTATGAGCAGATACTAAAGTTGTAAAAAAAACTATATCCGGCTGGCTTTTAAAAACGGCAAACACCAAGCTATTTATCAGTGAGACATAACGAATGACATGAATAGTACGCGTGAAATAATAAATTAATAATAAAGTATCTATGTATATTGTAGGCTATCCAAGTTAATATAAAATCATTGATGAGAAGGATGATAAAATGAAGTATCATCCTTCAGCTTTAATATATTTTATACCAGCTTAGCAAAAATGAAGACCACCAACGGAGTCCCATTGACAAGAATGGGGGAGCACGTAATAATCGCAGTATAATTTTTTTAGAATCGTTTTAATAATTTACCATTCTAATAAATTCACACAATTTACACTTTAAGAGCAAACGGATTTACTAGAATTAGTGCAAGAGCGATAAATAACTATACTTTTTGTTTGTACACCACCATCCTTATTCTGTGTTTTTTATACAAAGTTTGCAATACAATTTAATTCGTGAACCACTGATGCAATATCAACCGAACCGAACGTGCCACTTTCTGGGGGGATTAGTGCACTACTAAATGACCGCGGAGAGTGGTCAAATTGTCTGATTGTCTCCACGTGCTCATCTGTCCACTATATCTCCCCAATTCTAACGTTCATTGAAACCAGAAAAGCTAAAACCAGTAGTGAGCCTCTTTTAGCTTCTCCTTCCTTTTTCTACCTTTGCATCAGTAAAGCCTTTACCCCATCCGATTTTCAATATCTTATATTTTCTAAAACTACCATTGTGATGGTTTTTCAATAGGATGATGATGATGAGTCCATGTGTATGATGTGTAGAATTATTAGATATAAAAAGGTTTTTTTCATGGGCTATGCACCATGAATTTTCAACAAAAATTGATAAAAATTGAACTAAATAATAGAATTTCTAACAAAAACAAGATAACAAATTAACCAGATTACTACACGATGCAAGAGTTTTGACAATTTTGGTAGCGAAGAAGTTTGAATTGCTGGTTGCCTAGCCCGATCGGGAGCTTGAATTTACAAAAATGAAGCCACGTTAATGACAGACTTCAGAATGCACTTTAGGAATTTAGAGTTTTACTGAACTGTTTGCTCGACTTACCTGGATACCTTGATGGGAACACAAATAGAAATCGAATTCGGTAGGATGAGTAATTCCAACATCTACAGTTGTACCGGCCGGTATATTTCCCGACTTTCCAGACTGCTCCTTTTTATCAGCGCAGAATAATCTGGTATGATGCCGCTTTTGAACAACGATGAATGTGATTCCAGGTTTGTAATCTGCTTCCAATTTGATACACGCCTCACGAATGGAGGTTAATTCATGTTGAAGAACCTGCAAGAAAACGGGAAGTAAAAATATTGTTATTCTGCATACAAAAAATTAGAACTGGGAATAATTTGATTAAGTCTTTGTAAGATAAGAACATACCTGCAAGAACTGCCCTTCAGAAACTCCATCGCGGTA
>JAHZNH010001942.1:0-11389 GCA_027744355.1 Tyrannoseira gladiata | reverse complement strand
GCAATAGATTCTCCCGGAATAAGATTATTATGATTACTCTTTACAGCCGTGTTTGCATATTTTGCAGTTTTTTTTACATAAATGGTTTTTATGTCCATGTAAGCAGTAGAAGTAGCAGTAACATGCATCATGTCGTGGCAATAAAGCTTCCTTCTCCTGCATGCATGGAATCCTTCAACGGACTTTGACTTGACTTGACTTATCTTGTTCTTTGAACCGCCAAACAGCAGACCTTTTGTGTTTGTGTGTCTGCATTGCATTCTGATCTTCGGAGGAAATGATCATGTAAAAGTTGATTTATTGACTTGAAATATTAAAATATAATGTTTTCTTTCTCTCCTTCCAGCCTGGATGTTCGGGGGAAGCATGTCGGTGGGGGGAAGCCGTGGTCGGCGGAACGTCCGTTTGGGAAGAGAGCATACTTTCAGAGCACATCCGAGCCAGCCAGACTTATCGTTGAGGGTGCAAAAACAAGTGATGCGGGGATTTATCGGTGTCGGGTCGATTTTCGAAACTCGGTGAGCTCGATGTCCACATCATTTTATGATAAAGCAATAAAAATAATGACGTTCTTCATGTGCCATTCAAAATACATAATTCATGTCGCACAATTTTTTCTCCTTGTTTGCAGCCGAGTCGTGAAGCCCGACTTAATCTTACCATTACAGGTAAACACTAGAAAATAATTATTTCAATTTGGAAAAGCATGTCCATGAAGGAGAAATTTCCTCTTTTTTTAACCAAATGATTTTTCATTCCGTGTTCTAGTGCCTCCAAATGAACCACAAATTTATGATAACACGGGAATGAGTATTAGGGGAGAAGTGGGTCCTTATATTGAGGGATCGAATATTGAGCTCACCTGTATTGTTCGAGAAGGTAAGTTTCTAATTTTTTATTGTATTTTTATTGTATTGGATTTATTTATTGTCATTTGAAAACTATGTTCACCTTTCTTCTCCATACGTCAAGGTATCCTATTATTTATAAAACTTTGAAAAAGGGACGAACTCAGATAATGATGACTCAAGATGATATGCATGTCTATAAAAATATATGATATCGATTTCCAATCCGAAATCATGCACGTTTTTCCTGGGGCGATGCGAGAATTTTGCCCTAAATAAATAGGTACGTCAATATTACTTATTCCATTCAATGCAAACATCATAAAGAACGTAAGTTTAGAGCAAAAAAGCTCGCTGAAGCCCACCAATTTATTTAATTTTGTCCCCAGACTTCACGGTGAAGTCTTCACCATCTTCATAAAAATTTTAAGGTGCAGTCAAACAATCAAAGAGAGAACCACTTAGAGAATACTGTAACCACCGGGAGAATAAAAAAGTGCACGTTGCATCCCAGCCTCACGACGATATCTACGAGGGTAGTGAAAGGCACTTTCATATCATTCTTATCATCCTCTTAAGGAGCCTCAATATTAAGTCTGCAATAAGCGACTTTCATCATCTTCATCACCATCATTCAGTCATAGCGAGAGAACTCATAAAAAATGCGGAGTGTACAAAGGGGCTTGTGTGTGTATTTCTTTCTGAGGAAAGTACTATTACCATCACAACGACTGCGACTATGCACAGAGGAATAGGGAAACTTGTCAGGAAAGAGGAAAAAAGATGATATTTTTCCCGATCCTCGGAGAGAGCATAAATGGAGGAAGGAGAACAACTCTCTTGAAAATAAATAATAGTGTCACTTACCTTACACTTAATACATACTCGAGTCGAGTCAGCCTCAGCCACTTGTCTTTTTCAACGAGAATGTCAGATCACGGAGGTATTTACTTACTTTTATACCAAGCATAAACATATATTGTTTTGGATGCTCCACTCCTCAAAAAAAAACTTTTGCCCGCCTTTGGGGATGACATGAGATGACTGCTACTGTGACCCAACCAAGAAAATAAAAATACATAAGTAAATGGTGTGGGAGGTGGGCTCAAACTCGGAGACATACGTAAATGTTTTTGTCATATTCTATTTTTCACGCAAACAGTGAAAGTATTTTTTTCACTCAGGAAGTAATAGAAATGAGTAAGTAAAGGAAATACTTGAATGCATTACCTGAATGATCTTGCAGTGTTTTACATGAGAAGTACCTGAGTACAGAAAGGAAAGGTAAATTGCTCAAGTGAATAATTTTAAGGAGGAAAGTAAAAAAATACCGCTTATGCAATTACTCAAAATGGCGAGGTGAAAGTGGGAATGGAGCTAATCCGGTGAGATGGGCCAGTGAAAAAGATGTGTTGATTTAGTGTTTTTATTCCAGCAATGACTTTTTTATTTCATTGAGTAAAAAATAAGTAAAGACCCAGGTAACGAGGCGGTGTCATCATGGTAGGGATAGGGATGTGACGTTTAATATTTCCCTGTCACTGAAAGTAAGTGCCTAAGTCTGTGCTAAAGATGGGAGTAAAGAGGAGGCAAAGTTAATACTTCATGTTAGATACGTTACGACTGTGCCTTTTTTATTATTGCGTGCCTAACTCCTTGTTGTTGGCGTAATGACTCCTGTCATTGTAGGTTTTTATTGCCTACACACAACGACAGTAATTTCACGCACTAGGGCCGCCACTGCCGCCGAGACAGTCAAACCGGGGAGAAAAGTGGAGTAATAAATTATTATCATGAGATTTTTTATTCACAATTTCTCCACGCTCTCTAACTCCTCCACGCCGGTGGAAGGAATAGAATCGTATGGGTAAGGAAGAAATTCCGGGAATATAATTCGCGGATGAATGAATGGCTCAAAGATAAACAGATGGGAGGAGGAATGCGTAGGCACCGGGAATAAAATAATCATCGTGTTATATATGAATAAAATCATTCGCCAATAAAAGTAATGGCACCATAAATTGCAAATGAGCTATTCGAAAGGCATACATTGCAAGTCCCATAATTCCTTTGTGTGACTTGGTCTGGCGGGTGGAGGAGCTGGCTCGCTCCTGGGGATAAAGTGGTTTTTCGGCCATCATAAGAACTACTTATCACAGTCCTTTAATACGGGAACCGGCTCAAATATGCATGAAAAATGGCTAAATGCTAGCAAGTCCACCGTCCACTTACTGGTCTCGTTCTGAGGAATTTCTATTCCGGGAAAAAAGTGAAAGTAAGTGAGGAAGCTGTCCTAAGTGCGGGAGGAATGGTACATGGTACGGTTGCTTGGCTTGACGAGGTGGGCTTGTGAAATCCCTTTTCGGTTGGGTTGGACTCGCTTGTGCAACAAGGCCGAAGAAATGGTAGCGGTGGTGGAATGAAGAAAGAGGAATTTTTCTGTGAAATAAAGCGTAATAAATAGGACGAGCGAGGAGGAAGTGAGTAGGCGAGCTAGAGAATGGGTGAGAGTACGTATGAAAAATAAATGGAAGTACTACAGGGGAATTTTTTTCATGGCTCAGGTAGCAAAGGAGCAGGCGAGCAAGTAGTCATGATTATGACGCTGATCATGATGATCATCATCGCGATCCTCTTTTTTTCGGAGGTGGGTAAACACGGAATTGTGCCTTATAATATGGAAATGATAATAAGACATGGCCCTTTTTCCTCCACGCTGGAGTAATATGTGGAAGCGGTGGAGGTGATAAATCTTGGGGAAATGTGGGGTTAAATGCCACACAGATGGCCGAGCCGCCACTGTACTCACTTCTCACTTCCTCCCGAGGAGAAGAAAGAATAAAAACAGTACAAAACACCAGGAGGATTTGCCGAGGAAAAAATGGGCATGGTGAGGGTGATGATGATGATGATGATCATGATCATGATCGTAGTCATCATTGCTAGGGCTCCTCTCCTTCCTCCGTTTTTTTTGATGGTGTGCACACATCCAACATCCACATCCACCTCCCCGAAAATTTTCACATTGAGGAGAAGAAAGAATAAAAACAGTACAAAACACTAGGAGGATTTGCCAAAGAAAAAATGGGTAGGGTGATGATGATGATGATGATCATGATCGTAGTCATCATTGCTAGGGCTCCTCTCCTTCCTCCGTTTTTTTGATGGTGTGCACACATCCAACATCCACATCCACCTCCCCGAAAATTTTCACATTTGATTTACTGCACTTTGTCTTATTATCTACACATTTCTGTTGGCCAAAACTTCAGCGGCGAATTTCCCCTCGCAATAAATCATTTCTCTGGAGATGAGGAGTAGCAGACGTAAAAGACTTTGGTGCTGGTGGGAAGCGCGGAGACTTGGCTCGGTCCAGCTCAAACTTAAGCTTGGCTTTGGGAGCGGAGCAGCAACAAGGCTTGGGCTGAACGAATGGGAAGAAAGTATCTGTAACTGGGAAGAATTTTTTTCCTTCTTTTTTTCTCCCATACCTCATCTCACTCCCTTAGGAGAGGAATAATAGAGGGGAAAATATCAGACTTCTTTGCTTGTATTGAGCCGTTTAGCGGAGAATGAGAAGGATGGTGGAAGAGTATGAGTGTAAACGTACTTCTTTTTTTATTTGAGTTAAAGCTTAGGTATTCATCAAATAATTTGTATGAAGATCATAACATTCACATGATGAAAATATGGTCGATGTTGGAGGAGAAGAAAAAAAAACTTTTTTTTCATTCTCCCTCCTTTCACACGCAGTCTTTGCAGCGAGTTGCCTTCAACTGAAGTGGAAACACCAGAAAAGAAAGTAATAATAATGATGATGATGATGGTGATGAGGATGATGATAAGTATTTCTGGTGGAAAGGAAAAAAAATCTGTAATGGAATGTACTAGTAGGCTTTAAGTAGCTCCCACGTTCAATATCTGGAGAAGTATTTGGTGGAAAAAATGGAAAGAAATAAAGAGAAAATGTGTTGGCTCGACTCGGGTGGGTTGGAGGTATCCAGCCAGAAATGATTCCAAACCGGGGGAATAAGTACGAGTACGATTCCATAGAAAACAAAATTATCGTTCGAATCATCAACAATGCCAGTTAAGTATCTTATGTGGTGTGGTCTGGCGTTGTGGTTTGGTCTGGTTTGGCCAAGTATAAAAAAAGTAGGCTACCTGGCAAAAAAAATCAGCCTTCTGAAAGGCATTATTATATTATATTTTTTTTTCGACGAGGAAAATCTTTCCTTCCTTCCCAAGCAGTGGCACGGGGAATGGCACGAGAGCGTCCAAAAATCATCGTGATCATCATCATGATCAGCATCATCATCATCATGGACTATCAAGTATAACATCATTTTTTCCCTTAGCCACGCACACCAAATTCCAAGCACTTTTTCTCAAATTCTGGGCACGATTCAATGAGCTACGCTCATCGAATGCGTTTAGTTTACTGAGCCGAGCCCCACTAGAAAAAATTGCGAAAGGCACGGTACGGTCCAACTAAGGAATCTTCAGGAAGGAGAAGGAGAAATTCCAGTTATGGAGTTATTGACTCTAGGCTTTATTTTTAGCTTTTGTGACCAGATAAAAAAATGCGAGCGTTGGAAGGAAAAAATTAATTTTGCTGACCAACCATTATTTTTTGCGATGGTTGGGAGGTATCCCCATCTCCTCCATAGTCTACTTGGGTAATGCTTTGTCTTTAGCGTTAATTTCCCCCTCATTATTCTCTTGGTACGATACACAACAAAAAAGCAAAAGAAAGGGCCATGGGTAGAAGGGCTCGGATTTCCGCAGAAAATAAATGCTCGCATTCAAGTCCACCTCTCCCTACTACCTGGTTCAGAGAGGAAAATCACGATATGTAAATGTAATTTGAGAGCCACGTAAAAAGTTCTTCGACGCAGAATATACCTATTCTTTGAAAAGGAAAGTTTTTTCGCAAAGTTCAGGTTCATATTAAGATTTTGGAAGAAATAAAAGGTAACTTTCTCCAATTTGGTTACGGAAAAAAAGCCTCTTATCTTCAAAGCGAATGGAATGGAATACCTTTCCATTCTGAGGTAGGGAGTAGGCGCTCTCCATGAATTGGTGGCTATAAATGAATAGACTCTCCCGCTATAATCTGAAAATCACATAATAAAAAACCAAAGGAATATTTCTCATGACCTCATTCCCACACGCCCATCCCTCGCCATTTTTATGAGGGTACGTGTAAATAGTAGTAGTAGTATTACGCAATTTAGTAGAAACAAAGAGAGAAAAATCTTCCTCAGATTTTTTTGAGGATTCCAAGCGATACCGATAATGTTCCCTGGAGATTACTCATTTGAATGATGGATAAGTAAGTAAGACATCCTCATTCTCCCATAGAGCGTGCTCCACTTAACACGATATTGATATGATTTTGAAGAAGAGAGAGATCGAGATGCCTTACGGAGGTTTTCTCATTCAAAATTGAATGGAAAAGTTTGCTCCCTCCTGAAAAGTTTTTCTCGTCTCATGTTTTGTGAGCTGATGAATAAAAAACGTGGAAATTTGTCTCTTCCAGGCCAACCCTCACCGATGGTGCAGTGGTATCTGAATGACGAGCTGGTGGATTCCTCCTATCACGTGAAGAACGACAAGGAAGTGAGTGTTTATCAATTTTATTCATTTTTTTAAAATACTACCTATAATAAACAGCGCAATAAGTATTATGTATGTCATGAAAACCTGATTCTACAATTTTTCCTATTTCCCAGGTCATTAATCACATCTCAGTGCCAAACATACAGAGGAATCATCATCGAGCCAGTTTGTCCTGTCGGGCCTCGAACACTTTGCTTGTTCCCCCTGTTACAAAGACTGTTTACTTCGAACTCAACTGTAAGCAAAGAGTTTTATTATGCCTAATGATTCTGCTTTAAAACTTTTTTTTTCCAAACTTTCCCAAAAGTAGGATAATCCCTCTTCTTACATAAGAGCTGGGAAAAAGTGTGACCCATTTTTCAGAATATATACTTACTTAATGAATCGATAATGATCAACTCTCCCTCCTCTTTTATTGCAGTGCGTCCTTTGTCGGTGTCGATTCCAATTAAGCACCGCAACCCTCAACTGACTGCGGACACGCAGTACGAAATCAAGTGTGAGTCTTGGGGCTCACACCCTCCTCCTGTGATGACGTGGTGGCTGGATGGCCGCGAAGAGAAGGGAAATACAATTGAGGTAAGCGCAGTCACCGTGTTCTCTTTTCTTATTTCCCAGTGGTAACAACTAGGTCAATATTCAATACTCATATTCCCCTCGAATATAGTACTTTCAATTTTTCAAGTTGGCGCAATCGAAGAAAGAAAAAAATGATTGTCTTCGCAATCGCCCTATTGTTCGTGGCTTTGGTGGGCTTGATGGATCTCATGAAATGTCTCGTGGGTAGATAGAAGAGACAGAAGTTTAATTCACCTGATCTATAAAACACAGAGTGGAACTTGAAGGAAAAATTGGATTGCACAATACATATGTTCTGGAGGAAAAAAATGAAAGATGAAACATGTATGGTAAATATCCGTATGTGGTTCCACTTGTACTTGTTTATGGTTCGTTCTCTGAAGCGCACATTTTTTTGCGAAGCCCAATGAAATTTTCTTGGATTTCCACGAAGGACTCACGACTCACATTCTGGATTTTCCAGAACAAGTACTGGTAGTAGTAGTTGTAGTGCTTCTTTCTCCAGGAAACTTTTTTCCTCCCTTGATCTAACTCAATTGTAAAGGATGATAAGGGAACTGGCTGAAGAGAATAGGATAGTCAGAGTAGTCCTTGCAGATTTCTCTCCCTTTCCAATGGAACTCCTCAATCTAATGCAAAAAGTTAAAGTTAGTTGGGAATCCGAAACGCAAAAATGGTAAAGGTGAAAAAAAATCACTGTTCTACTAGTTCTATCAACCAACTACTCTTCTCAACTTGCATTTTTCCCCTTTACATTTTTTCTGCACTCATCTCATCTCATTCTCATCCTTCCCAATTCTCGAGTAAGTAAGTAAGTAAGTATCGCCGAATCTCCACATATTTTTTCATGAGAACAAAGGGGAAGCCCTGAAAATTTCCCTCGTTTTTTCTCTCCCTTAAAGTAATCTCTCGACACCCGTTTTCCTCAAAGTTGTTTAGAGTGAAGAAAGCAAGGAAAAAAATTTTTTCGAGGAGATTGAGCATCAAAACTATATCTCCCGAGTTGTTTTTATGGGCTCCATGTTATTATTTGTTGGAGTAGGGAAAATAAAGCGAAAACTTCTCATTCCTGATTCTGCCCTCACTATTTTTTTTCCGAGGGAATAAACTATGAAGATATTTTGATTGCTGAGAACAGAGAGGAAAGAGCAGAAAAGAAAAAATAGAAATAGGAACGATCGGCCATTTTCTCTGCCCGTGTACAATACAAATAAGTACTCACTTGTGCAGTGTGGAACTTTGTTCCATTGTTATTACACCAACATCCTTCAACATTATATCGTGTAGTGGCTTAACCTAGTGGAATTCTTTCAGTGAGTAGTACTACTAGTACCATCACCACCACCACCGCAGCATTCACGAGTTATTTTTTTCTCTCAAGAATGGATTTACTTTGAAGCGTCCCATTTTCCGGGGAAAATCCTAATTCCATTCTTTTATTCTAAACCGCAAACGCCATTATTCCGTGTTGTATGGTATTGTGTGAGCTGTTCTCGGGGAAAGAGAAAGTGGAAAACGCATTTTGTGTCTCCTGCCTCGTCTTCTCCTTACGGATATTGTCTTTTTCTTGGTGGGGAAGACGCCAGCAGAATGCAACCGCAAAGAATGCCTCCCGTCTTTCATTCATTCACTCACTCACTCATTCCTCCGCAAATAAACTTACCCACTCACTCAGCAAGAGTTGCGAAGGAAACAGTGGGCTGAGCTCTTCCTCTATTGTTTGGGGTGTTTGGAGCTCAGCTCAGCTCAGCTCATGCTTCCTTATATGATGATATGATGCGATACAATACGGACCAACCAACCAACCAAGCAGCCAGTTGTGCAATTTCTCCTTGATTGCAATATCCCCTTTCAGCTGTCTTCTTCCCTTCCGAGCCTTTGAGAATGAAGGGGAGAGGAAGAAATAAAGCGAAAAAAGCTTTGTTGGCCCAGATTTAATTTGGCTAAGCCAATTCGAGACGGGAAAAGCAATGAGGAAGCCAGGCATACATGCTGGTTCCTGTTGTCTTGTTGCTTTTTTCTCTGAGAAAAAAAATCCCAGCATAAATATTTCGAGGTTGAGTCTCCCTCAGATGCAATCCCGTTGAAACTTAATGGATAGAAAAAAGAGATTGAATGGTAGTGGTCGGTGGCGTAGGCAGTGGTTGGTGGTAGTGGTTTCCAAACATTCAGTTCACTTTCACTTCGGGGGATATTTATATTTTTGGTGGGGGAGAGATAAAAAATTTGTACATAAATACATTCCATTACATTGCCTGCTTATGCCGTATTTTTTCTAACTTTTAGAAGAATTACGACATCATCACTACATTTCTTTTTTACGAGAGAGGATGTTTTCTTTCTTAGAAATCTTGCTTTTTTGCAAAAGTTTTTTGTTTACGTTGTTTTTTGTCTTGGAACGGAAATGGGATGTTTTCAACGCCCGCCCCCACAAGAAAAAAGTTTCCGGTTTGTGATTTAGGACACTTTGCCCTTTAAGACTCGTTAAAACATTAAGGAAATTTATAATTTAGTGCCTGCATATTTATTGTGAGGTCTGAGGGTGCCTGTTTACTCGCTGATTGTGATCCCACGCGTAGACATTTTAAGTGGGCAGCTTCATCTCATGATCGTTGACATTGACTCTAGGCTAATTGACACGGCACGTTTTAAAAATTTAAATCCAAAGACACAGAGCCAGCTCTTTTAGCTCAGCCAGTTTAAGCACGCAAATATTTACCATCAACAAAGCACCAAACAGGCATTTTTTGCTTCCGCCGGTCATTTAAACTTTCATATGGTATACAACCAAAATAAAAATACACCGTGGCTAAATTCCTATTTTACATTGAAAAATGCTAAAATCATCATGAGCATCTTGCCTCTCCTGGCCTTGAAGTCAATCTGCTATTTACGTTTTTATTCGCTGTCCTCTCCTTTTATCCTTTCCTTTTCATTACGGGAAGCTAAATATGTACACTCATCTTTTGTGCTCAGCGAGGAGGAAGGAGTGAGCGAGAGAAAAGATCCATCCCTTCTCTTTTTTTCCAATCTAGCCATGATGCCCTCTTTTCTCCATGATTAGCCGTTTGTCGTTTCCCGGAGTTGACTAGCCAACTCTAACACCAGCACCGCTCCACTTTGTACACGAGTACTTATCAGGACGCTAGTGATGATGATGATGACGATGGTAGTAGTCGTCGTCGGAGTACTTGTCGTTTTTTTTGTGTGTGTGAACAGGGAAGCAACAGAGAATGAGGATACAGGGCCCATTTTTTCCCTGGCATATCCGTTCCGTGGGTGGAAGAGTAATAGTCATTATGTGAAAAAGCAAAACANAGGATACAGGGCCCATTTTTTCCCTGGCATATCCGTTCCGTGGGTGGAAGAGTAATAGTCATTATGTGAAAAAGCAAAACATCAGACATGCCAGCAGTTTTCTCCCTGTCATTATGTCTCTCGAACGAAGTCGAGTCACAACAACAACTAGTCCTAGAACTTCCTATTGTGTAGGCAAGGCCGGCATTGTGCTCCCATTTCCTTCTCCGAGAGTAAAAAAAACAGGTTATTTTTTACGGCGAGAGAGACGAGCAACAGCACAAGGAAAAAATATATTTTCATTGTTGTGTTGTGTTGTGTTGTACTTAACTTACTTTATTCCTTCGCTGTTGAATGCTCCTTGTTTTGCTACCTTCCTTTTTCACGACTACGACTTCTACTTCTACTTTCATTTTTGATTCCAGCCTTATTCTATGGATGTTGTTGTGCCTATTGTTGGACTGGAGTTATTCCAATTACGACTAAATTTTCCTTTTCAATCCTGACTCAGCATTTTCCACTCGCCTTTTCTTCCTCTGCGAAAGAAACTGCTGCGGTAGTAATCGTTTTCATGCTGGGCTGGAGGAACCAGAAAGAATGAGAAAAGTGTTTTCTTCAGAAGAGAATGCGTCGTCCGTGAAAAAAGATGAAGGGAGGAGAAGTACAGATTGATTCTGCAATCGCGGAAGGTTTAACTGGCCAAGCCAATGCAGCGGAAGAATATACGGCTCTTTGGAGATTTTTCCCCATCCCATTTCTTCAGCCAGTCAGTATCTAAATGCATTTTTAAATGGCTGAGTGAGCTCAAATTAGGCCCTTTTTACTGCTTCACTACTTACAGTCCAGCTTTCTTTTGAGGCATTGGATTGGATTGGAGGGAGCCAACAAGGCTCCGTATAGTAGTTTTTAAGCTGGAGTTTTTTCTTCTGACTGCTTCGGCTCCGCTATTTCTTGAATGGCTTCATTTAACCGGGAGATAGTTGAAAGGGGAGTGATTTCCCCGGAAAGAAAATCTATTGACCTTGCAATTGAAATGAAAAGAG
>JAHZNH010001941.1:0-17282 GCA_027744355.1 Tyrannoseira gladiata | reverse complement strand
CATTTATTTTTTAAAATGGAGAACATCTTAACACATGCCACACCTCCTGTGAAAAGTACGGATGATATTGAAATAACAAATCCCACTTCAGTCAAAATGAGCGACAAAATTCCAAATGATTCTATCACCGATTGGGTCGACAAGGTATTGAATGGTGAAATTGATATCGACGAAGATGAAGATAGTGCATCTCTCCAATCTGAGAGATTAGAGGCGGACGATGACTATTCTACAAAAGAGACTGCAAATAACGATAAAACTGAACACAGTTCTAACAGTGATGCATCCCATGATATAAGCAGCGGTAATTTAGCCAACAGTGATAACCCCGCTGATGCTAATTCAGGGGATTCTTTGCACTCATCAAGTCACCAGGAGGTACCAAACGCAACTAATACCTGGGCGGATAGGTTTTTAAACAACGGAATAACTGGCACTTTAGTTTCTGAATATAACAGTCTTGAAAATAAAAAAGCGGTGGCTCAACCTATTGAAGAAAATCAGGATGAGTTTGAAGAAATCGACCTTAACGCTGAAACTGATGATGAGCATTGCTCCTGCCAAACATCTGTCTCATCACAAACGGATGATAAAATCAATGCGACAATTAATGTGCCACCTTTAATACTATCTGATGATGGCTCTCATAAGACAACGTATTTGCTCATTTATTTCCATATTTTACAACTTCTTGGGGTGACACCGAAAATTAAACCTGCAATGTACCAGCGCGTAAGTATAGGGGCTATTTAAAATGCAATGATGAATATCAATCCAATGTGCGTATTTTATTCAGAGTAGAAATTTATTTTTTTTAGATATTTTGTCTCACCATTACAACTTTAGCAATTTTTCACAGCGCGGCAACCTTAAAAAACTACATTGTATTTCACAATAGCCACGACAACGTTTTATTAATTATTGTTACCATCGGATTTCGGATAAATGATCTGGCACTTCAAATGTGTTTTTGTTACATTGTTATGTGTTCTGCAAAGGATTTGATTCACGAAATATATGCCTTGAAAGACACCCAAAGTGAAAAATCAAATGTACGTATGTAAAGCAATTGGGATTTCGTAATGCGGTAATGGTAACATTTCATTAGAATTTGTGCTGTTTATAGGTTGTTCTCTCCGTTGGAGTCATCGTTCTGTCTTCAGTTGCATTAGGGATTGGATATCCGATCGCATTTACAGTTGAATTCTTGGAGGATTTTGATGCTGAAGACATGATTTTGTATCACTCGTTTCGGATGTTTCGTACATTGTTTGGATGGAATCAAAATAATTACACATACGAATCTATCAGGCTTAATCAAGAATTTGGAACTAATCTTACACCTTTCACTCTCTTACTTGGGGTAGCTGACGTAATAATAGCAGTGATTGGCTATGCGCAGCAAAATCTAGTTAAAGATATTAGTTTAATCTTGGCTTTAACTATGTATTCGTTAACAAAAAATCTTAAAAATGACTTCCTCAAAATCTCTGATATTGAAGCCGCTCCTGAAGAAACTAGACAAGTAATCTGGAACAAGTACAAGTCCGTATGCTTTTTTTCAAAACGTTTAAACGAGGTTTTCGAATTTTTCTTTCAATTTCTACACCTATACAATTTACTGTTTTGTGCATACTTTTTAATCGACTATATCCTTATAAGCCAGGTGTTTTTACTGTCATTTTTGAAGTCAATTGCTCTTGTCAAGATAATTTTATTTTATCTGATAACTTCTTCTTCTGCAAATGTCGTAAGCAGTATTTAACGTTATTGTTGTATACAATATAATCAGTACAATTGATCACAAAAATAAAATATTGTAGGTCCAATATAATGCTTTACATGCTAATATTTTTTAACTTTTATAGAATTCCAGTTTTAAAGACTGGATAAAGGTTCAATTTCGAAGCCAAGAAACTCTTTTTATTGAAAATAACCGTCCAGTTTCTACCGTTGCGCTTCTTGAAGACTTGTCATCCAATCCCATTGGACTTGGTAATAATATGTTTTTCATCGATTCTTCCTTTGTGTACAAGGTAAATTATAGTTGATACAAAGTTTTCACAGGATAATATGTAGTAACAATGTGATCAATATTGCTGCAGTTCGTCACGTTGGTGGGATCCTACTTTACTTGGTTTTATTCAGAGTCAGGGGAAACATAAGTTTGCGAAGGTGAGTGGTTATAATTTTTATTCATACACACACATCACGACATTAACCGTGATGCAAGTGTGCGCTGCCATTAACAAAAGTTTTGTGACGTACATTTATTGCCCATTGTTTTGATTATTATGTGTATGTGTATTATGTATATTATTATGTTTTAACTATGACATGATCATACCCTACCGATTAAATCATCAAGATATTTTGTTTACGTTTTTCCCTTCGCGATATTTTCTTAAATATTACGCAATTGTTTTGTCTTACTCACTCACAATCCATAATTCAACCAGTCTGCAAGGACTCACAAAAACTAACTTTTGATTTTAAAAAATTGGTTTATTTGTCTGGTTAAAATATGAAGGTTGGAGACTTTATTTTCATTTTGATACTGGGATTGGTGATTGCGTTTGTTGCAATGGTAAGTTTTTACATATCTGCACACATTTAGAAACGTTTCTCATGATTTTTTTCCTCCTGTAGGCGAAGAAAAACGGAACCCAGGATCGGATAAACCAAAAATTTAAAAGTGGAAATCGCCAGGGTGATGTGATGTGAGATTTTGAGAACAACTATACTAAAGAAATCAATATCAATCTATCCAGCAAAATATCTCAAAACATCTTAAAATAACACAAATGTGTCTTATATTGTGTTTTAAAATTAGTGACATAGTCTCTGTAATAATCAACTATATTTGTCAAGGTTTGGTCATTTATCTGTAATAAATCTCCACTGTAAAAATCACCAGATTTCCTGATGTAAATAAATCATAGCTTGTCTGATTGTTTAATGTTCATGCTGGAAATGTAGATGTTGCAAATGCTTGATGACATGCCATAAAAAAATATTTTGCGCATTTCACAACGAATTCCAACTTCCGTTGACAAAGTTTCGAGTTGGCCTGGGATGGTGAGGTAGAACAGCATCTTTTTTATTTAGACTATATAGTACCCCTTGCCTACTTCTTCAAAAGTTTTAGCGGCCAGACCACTGCGGCTCCTCCGGGTTTTCTCTCTGTAAGTCCTATTTTCTCTCATTACTCAAATAATTGGAATGAAGAATCCTCTTTTGAATTCTAATGAAGTGAAAAGTTTCGCCACAAGTAAAAAGAAACTTCTTTCTGAAGAGTCTTTCTATCGCGTCCTCAGCACCAAATTCAGGAGAAATCTCCTCAGCCAAATACTGGGATGGGCTAAAGGGCTTTGCTTTAAACAACTTCCCATCTTTTTGTTGCGCTACTGGTAGCATTCAGCGAAATTCAGAAGAGGAGGAAGGAGGAAACTACTATACCTAAATATTTCCAGCATATGAGTATTCTTTTACTCAAAACTACAAATACCCCTTTTCTTTCCACTATTTAGTACTGCATTCAGACTTCTGACTATCCTTTATTCTCCAATTGATTTTTTGGGGTGACTCAAGGACCACTGACTTGACTGGCAGGAATATGATTCACGTTGGATGTTACCAAGTTTTGTAAGCAGGCATGTTCCCACACGCGCACTTAGATCAAATAAGTCGGGCCCGAAACAAAATCAACTCTACATTGTGACATGGAAAGGTAAACACTCAAGATGTTGCCTAATTTCACAGATTTTTGTTGATCTATGACTAAAAAGCCATCCCTCAGCTTTGATCTGCTCCAGTAAGCATTTTGATTGTTAGATTTTTTTGCATCTACGCTACGCCCTACATTAATTGAAGGCGATAAGGTAATCTAGTAAAAGGTACATGATATAATAGTAGCCTGAGTATTTTGACATTGGTAAATATCTATCTGGCTCATTGCACACACGATGGAAGGGTACTATATTAACCATAAGTACGCCTAAATCAATCAGCAAATTTTCAAGACTATATACAATGAACTGTCAGGCGTAGGACAGAATTTCCCTAATTCTACCTTACAATTGCTTACACCTACTTTGTGTAAACAACACATTCTCAGATATCGAGGTTAAACGATGTATAAATGATGATATGATTGAATTTTTGTATTATTCCCCGACCTGCGCGTTAAAATGGAAAATGGCCTTCATCATTCTAAGAATTAAATACGTCCCTGATCTCTTTTTTGACAACATAAAAACTCCTGAAAAACTGGGCTAACGACTTTCAAATCTACAAATTCATTTTCAGGAGACTGTCCAACTTATGATGAGTAATGAGCCGTGGAAAGACCCAAGGACCACTTTTTTCCAAGTCTACAGTGCGTTTATTGAACATCAGACAGACGGACGGAAATCGAGATCAAAGCCTACTACCTGAAATAACTCTAGTTCAATCATTCATTCGTTTCAGTATCCTGTGGCATTGATGTATCCTCTATTTGAATTGATCTTCTGGCCCCAGTCAAACATTTCCCCCGCTCGTAAATCGAAACACGAAAACCCATGTTCCAACAATGATGGAGCGTCGCTCCAGTGACATGGCGTTATTATTGCTTTCATTCAGAGAAAAATTGATCAAGTAGTGGTGGGTAGTAGGTCGTCGTACTAGTTGTTGTGGCTCTTTACCAAGTCATTCATTCAAGAGATTCGGCGAATCGATCACATTAAATCACATGAGAAAAAAGAAAATTGACTCAAGTAGTGGTGGTTAGTAGGTCGTCGTACTAGTTGTTGTGGCTCTTTACCAAGTCATTCATTCAAGAGATTCGGCGAATCGATCACATTAAATCACATGAGAAAAAAGAAAATTGACTTTGGCAGGGCTTGTTAATGCGGGCTCTCCTCGCTCAAGTGGAGGCAAGCCTTTGGAGGAGACAAATTAGCTGGAGCATGGCACGACATGCATGGCATGGCATGGCATCCTTATCCTTGAGCATTTTCTCCGAAAGAAGAAAAATTGCCTTTAGCTCATAACCAAACAAAAAAAATTCCTAATCGGATCTATGTATCTCGGATCTGCAAATACCTCTTTGCCGTGCTCCTCTCGGTGAGGCAGGAAGTCTGGAATCGAATTACCATAAAAATTCCAACAAGACTTTCGTTCGCTTTTTTAGCTGTCGTTGTCATCAGGAACTCTCACTCACTCAGCCAGCGATTCAGTGCCTCCTCCTCCTCCAACACCACCGCCAATAACACCACATTGACGGAGAGAAAGTTGCTTTATGATGATGGCAATGCGATGGTCGTGATGAAGATGAATGAGAACGGCATCATCCCTCCCCGACTCGCACATAACTCACGTACCCATACAAAATTAGAGGAATCTATGAGCCACGCATCGATTTTTATATTACATCAAACCATACTCTCCGAAAAAAATACTGGGAAAATTAGTATGCGCATATAGTTATTGGAACCCCGGAGAAATTTCTCTCCGACCGTGATTCCAGGTGAAATTCATCTTGAATTGCACAATGCTCCGTGAAGCAGTATTGTTCCTTCCCTTCTTCTATCATCATGGCATATGTAAGTTATGAACTCTCAACATACCTCCTTACTGCTTCACTCCGTATCTAATATCTATTCTCTGACGACTTACCTACGCCCACGTAAGTAGATCCGAGGAAATACTTATGCATAGAAATTTGTATTACAAAATCAAAACATTTCCTCCTCCCTTATCTAAATCACATCATAAAATGGGGTGGTTCCTCCCGAATAGCAATTTCCCCCTGGAAGAGTAGATCCCTCCCAACCCACTTACACTTCACGTACGGAGCTTTAATTTGGCTCATTTTTCGTTCTGGAGATTCCAAAAAGTATGAAAAAAGGCTTAACATGAATTTTTAAAGGGCTCGCTTTAATTTCTAAATTAATTCAATGAGAATCGCCCCTTTTTGGTGAATTCTGGATTGATTTAAATCCCCAAATTCATTTCATTGGAACATTAGAAGTAGGGACTGTTTTCTCATGAATGCAAAGTGCAAAACCCCACCTCAGGGTCGTATCAACCGGGAAAACTTAATCAAACTCAAACTCGCGATTCATTTCCCATTTTCGCTGCACAACTAACTACAGGTCATTGTTAGGATGGAGTGGCTGGGCTATTAATCTGCATCATTCCATTCTGTCAGCGGTGCACCTCCATCGGTTTCGTTTCATTCCATTCCATTTTAATTCTATTGTGCCGCTCTGTGAGGTAAGCCCCGGACCAGGTAGCTAGCTAGCTCAGATGGTTTTCGATGATTGAACTTTTTTAATAATGCACGCCACTCGACGATACACTCGCCAGAGTATTTAGGAGCAAGAAGTACTTACTCTTTAGAGTTGGGTGGAACTCATTGAAAGTGGATTGGGTATCCAATCCACTCCTGCCACGAGTGCATTTATCCAGAAGGAGAAGAAGGATGGTGATGATAATATCAGAGTTTGCAGTTTTCCCCAAAAAAAAATTCCCAAACCACACCAGACGAAGCCAAACTGCACCGCAAGCTTAATTTCCTCCTCCGAGATGTATAGTAGGTATAGTGCACTCATAATAGTATTAATATATCATGGGAACTGCTCCCCAATGCCTTATTGGAAGTACTAGTGGTAGTACATCCATCTCATTTTATGAATCTATCTATCCATCGCAGAGAAAAAATTTCTTTCTCCGGACTTAATGAAATTTTCGAGCACAGGATGTGAAGCCGCAGCTCAGTGTGTGTCACAACCACCAGCAAGCAACCAGCGAGTCCCATTCATTTAATATTTTTGCATTACAACGAACTACCCCCCGTTAAACCCGTGCTTGAACCGAGTATCCAACCTAAGTTCTCAATGATAAAGTTTTTTTGTAGGGGAAAAGTGCACTTTTGTCCTGTATTTTCCGGACACTTTCTGCCCAACTCTTGTGAAAAATCAATAAGGATGGAATGGAAACAAAATTACATTCTTTGCGCAATCTGCCCAAATCAACGAATGATTCCAGGGACTGAATATGCCATTTCCTGCGCCATTTACCGGGAG
This sequence comes from Tyrannoseira gladiata, assembly GCA_027744355.1. Lineage (NCBI taxonomy): Eukaryota > Metazoa > Arthropoda > Collembola > Entomobryomorpha > Entomobryidae > Tyrannoseira > Tyrannoseira gladiata. The sequence continues at coordinate 10,212 of JAHZNH010001941.1, read as the reverse complement.
GAAATACACCATCCATCTATCTAGGTACTCATGGAGCATTCCACAATCCACAGGTCAGTGGAGAAAAAAAATATTGCTTCGAGTTCGAAGGCAAATCGACTGTCAGAGCCAAATCGGAGAGCAAAATAATAATTGAACTCTGTGAACATGAACAACACATCCATGGACGTTGTTATTGGTGATAGGTAATCATGTATGCGACGAATATCAAGAATTTGCTAGAGGACTTCTTCCAGTTTCCAGGGGCCATCACTATAAATGTGGAAGGACTGGATCTGGTGGAGCGTATTCTCTCGCTCTTAGTTTTTACTTCTGTTGATACAAATGAACTTATCCACATCGACATTATTACGCGATTCTTTTGTGTCCCTCCGTCTCCTTCTCAATCACGACCGTTGCCGTTGTTCAGGTAAAGATTGAGAAAGCACACTTTCCCTTCTCTCCGGAGCTCACTCTTTTGGAAAATTGTATTTTTTTCGTAACAATCGACTTCTTCTGTTGAAATATCATCTCATTTTTCTCCTCTAAGGAAGTTTTATTTGCTCCATTATACAATGGGGAAGAGGAAGAGAGAAAGGGAATTCGGGGAGAGAGTGAGCTAAACGAACTTTTTCTTTTTTTCTTGGGAGTCTTCCAACCCAATTCAATATCCACATCCACACGAGGAAGTTTTTCTTTGGGAAGGTGTCACGATTCCCGGGATCTAGAAACTTACTTTTAGTTCTTCCGAGATTTTCCTCTTCTCTGGTTCTCTGGCATTTTCTCTGACCGATTTCGTGGGTCTGGTAGTGGAAAAAGAAGGATAGCTTCTCCCAGTCCCTTGGCAAAGCGCAGTTCGTCTTCTTTGACATTGCTAGATTTCGCAGGGGTCTTCACTTTTAGTAAAAAATGAGGGGGACGGGAAGGAACTTGGGGACATATCCACCATCCAATAGTGTTCTGCTTTGCTGAGACCCGCATTTTGTTAACGGTGTTGCTCCTGCCCGATCTCCTATCTGCTGCTCCTCCTTAAATGGATATCTTCTCGGAGACGTCCTTACGTCATGTCATATGTCATGGCATGGAAACCAAGACAAGATCCACTCATTCCTTCCCCTAGACCACCACGGATCTGATCCCTAATGCATTCATGTATCCATTCGACTGAGAAAAAAATCACAATATGTAAGTAAAAGCTAGAGCTAACTTTTTCCCGTCCTATGCATATTGCATTACACTAAAGGAAGGCAATAACCTCGACAAATTGTTTGTTTGTTTGCTGTATCACTTCCCATTTCGTCAGAGTCAAGTCAGAGAGACGGAGCGCAGTTGGATGGATAGATAGATAGACGTTTTTTTATGTGACAACAGTAAATTGGACTGAAAGTGGAAAGGAGTGCAATATTGCAGTTGGTGGAAATGGAGACAAAGGATTTAATATTCTTTGAGTCGGGGACTAAACCTTGGGCTTGGATTCTACTTCCCCAGTGAATAAAAAGACGGCTCATATAGTGGATGCTTTTTCCCAAGGAAGGCTTTAGGAGAAGATGAAGCGGTTCAAGATGATAAATTAATTATAATCACTGGATTATTAAGTAAAGGAGATGGGCTTAACGCAGACACCTCTTCACCCGGAGCCTATCCTTAATTCGAGGAATCGGATTTCACCAGAGCAGCTTCTTCTCCAGACATTTTTGGAGTATCTATCTAGGAGCGCAATGGCGTGTTTATTCGTACCTGCACTTCCCCACGTCGAAAAGTTGGTGAAACTTTCATAAAGAACTCTTTCCTCATGCATACATATATCAGAAGCAAGATTCAACTTCAGGAGGATGAAGTAAATTTAACTTGAATTGAATGAGTGAATGAATGAGTGATGAACATGGCTTTTATGCGAAGGCAAGAAAATGCTCTGAAAATGAAATTCCACTCAAGTTCCCATTCTAAGAAGAATCTGGTTCTTGGTATTCCAGCCAGGATTCAGGCCAAGATTTGAAGCTTCCTGTGATGAGATGAGATAACCACTCAAAATATAGTTAGGTTGTGAAGGAGGGGGCCCCTGGAAGATCATTATTTCAGATTTCAGAGGTGAGGACTACTTAATTCCGCGAAACAGAATTAAGCTTCATTACCATCAAACTATTATGAAAACAATAATGTAATCATTATCGCTATATTAGATATTTATGCAGGCTCTATAAAGAAAATTCACAGCACGCCAAACATTTACCACTGCAGAAGTGCATGCCTGCATTAGATAATGATTTATATCAAATCTATAGCGAACGTAACATTTTCAATTTCAAGCTGGAAGAAAAGACGCAGAAAATATGTTCTACGTATTGTAAAAACCTCCGGTAAAATGTCCAATCACTCAACCCCTTCAACAACAACGAATTCCTCCAGCGATACAGATTTGACCTTTTCAGTACTCCGCACGAAAAAGCTGGTTGTTTTTTTTCTGGATGCGAAAAAACAAGTCTACCAATTAATAATTTTTTGATTGCCCCTTCAAAGGGAAGAAATCTCCCACTTTGGAGCATCCTCATCGATCAAATGTCAGGAACTTCTTTTTTTCCAAAGTTATAATCCGCTTTTAATTGAAAGCTTCTTAAGTACTCTTCTTCCTCCTCCTCCTATTGGTTGAAGTCAGGAAGGAAGCAGTATTAGTTAGTACATAATACACTTTATTGCGATATACAACAATTTCACTCCGATCTTTCGCTAATGAGTGATCTCTTCCCTCATACTCACTCTGGGTGGCAGTTTCAGAGTGGGGAGTAGTAGGGTAATGGGAGAATAATGCTGAAATTCACTTACGTGTTCCATCAAATCGCGTGGCGATCGTGTCGAGGAACGTGTTCTGTGGCGCCAGCAGCCCTTTACGATTCGGCATTTTGATTGTGGTTATCGCAGTTATTGCTCCGCAAAATGTAGATATTTCACTCCTCCTCCTCACGGGTGAAAATCACTTTCGTGGCTCCGTAAAGAGTATCGAATTGAGGGCAATCATGATGAACGAAACGGGAACTAAGAAGTTAAGAAGTGAGTCAGTAAGTAGTTCCCCCACATTTCGAAACCACTCTTGAGAAACTTGAGGGATGAGATGCGATGTGATGTGACTACTTGTATTTCTACTGCGAAGTTTCTACCTCTACCCACTGAAATCCTGAATACAACACAATACCACCTTACAATCCTAAAATTCTGGTTGATGTACTTCAATGTATATAAGTCCTACCACAGCACCTTTTCGAGAATCGCTAGAAGAGGGAACCGCAGTCCAAAGCCAGGGAAAATAAATATTAGCCGCAGTTTCATTTGCGGACGAAACAATCGCTTATCTTTATTGATATGAAAAGTGATAACCTCTGATCACATAATATTTATTTGGCGAGTGAAGGAAGTATTTACTAAGCATACCCTAGCTGATTTGTACACTTCTCTCTGAAAAATATTATTTCCCCCTCGAATTAGTGTCCATATTGTTCGATTCTCGGGGTCACTGCGAGTTCAAATTTCGGGAGGTTGGGGCGAATTCTCCTTTAAATCATGATAATTTTCCCTCAAAACTCAAACATGCGAGTGATAAGTATGGATGAGGGAGATAAGAGTCGGAGTCACTCCACTATCCACATAGAGTTCTCAACAGGCTTGCGAACACAACTGCTCACAGCTTCGAACGAGAATGCTTGGTTGGCTGGTTCAGGCTTCTACGCTTCCATATACCAAAAAAGCAAGGTTGACTTGTTGCTTTCTCCGTGCACACTGCCCACTAGATACATAGTCCCTTGTACTTGATACTTCACCGTCACCACTTCCAGGATGGATTTTTTTTCAGTTAAAATATTTCGAATTTACCCGCAGGTACTAAAGAGCGACACATTTCTTTTTCGCTCTTGACACCCACCACTCTTTGGAGAATTCAGTAAGTTTGGAAGTGGGGATGACTATGACTGGAAGGAAACTTGTTGGTTGTTGCTAGCGAGTGAGCGAGCGACCAGATCGTAAAAAATCTTTAGTGTCCGTATTGTGCTTTTCCAGAGGACTGAAGTGGATCCAGAGCGAAAGATCTTCTTCATACGAGAAAGCCGTCGTCGAAAATGCGACTGAGCTTGAGTGGCTCTTTCCCGGAGCATCATATGTATATGCTTTTCCTCCTCGAGAGAGAGAGAGAGAGAGGGAGAAAATGCAAAGCACAGCACCAAACCAAACCAACTCCAACACCAGCACCAGCACTCTCGCTCACCCAGCTCAGCTTGAGCTCACAGCTCACCCACTTCCATGAAATAAGTAAGTACACTGAGGAGATGGTGCGCTTGCCTATCCCCTATCTCCTCGCAGCGCAGCGTTGAGCTTAACTTTCCTTTAAAAATCTAAAGTAGGGATGTATTTTTTTACAGATGTATGTATGTACCCTGAATCCTAAACCCTTTTCTCCTTGGATTTTCGAAGCCACTGGAAAAATATTTTTGTTGCAGAGCTACTCTTCTCTCTGCTTTGGAACGGAAGGAAGGAGACGTTTCGACTCCCTCCTGTAATCCCCTCATCAGCTTTAACGTGAAATTCCAGAATGATTCTTCACAGATTCATCCTTCCCCATAATATCATCTTCGGCGGAGGTGTAAGTGCCCCATTTATGAGCGCTGTAAATTTTCATGAACTTTATTTGCTCAACTTTGAACTAGGAGGGAGGGATGCTTCCAAAACATTGTTAATTAAACAATACTAGTAATGATGAGAAAATGTAGGGATTCAGCAGCTCTATTCATGGATTCAGCAGAAAAATTTTTGTAGCTCGAATGCGAGAACTCCTCTGTTTAATTTTCTCAAAGGGGGAGTCATACGGCTTCTATTTTGAGCTCAGGGCAAGGAATTGGGGCAAGTTGAGACTATGCGAAGCCAATCTTCTCTTTGGAATGGAAGTTGATTGAGATGAGTGCTCGTTCCTCCACACATGTGGAAAATTAACTGGGGGATTGACGACCCTGTCGAATTCTCATTTACGTTTGCTTTTCCAATTAATTAGCTTCTTAGATTTCAAACGTAATTAAAGGCGCACGATGAATTCATTTGGAAATGTCCCATGCTGATTCCCACACAGGAGCTGGAGGAGTGCCCTAGGTATCATCTTACGAGTGGGGAGTGCGCAAAGCTCTGGGAAGCCGACAAATCCACTATTCAATGGAATCTTCCTCTGAATGAAGGATTCCCCTTGGAAAGTAATTTAACTCGTGGCAAAAAATTTAATTTATTTCAAGCAGAGTGGTAATGCAGCCTTGCTTTTGGGATCCCAGCTTCAGACTTTTATTGTTAGGTTGGTGTGGTAGCAGTACCTACAAAAATAAACATTCTCCCCGTATAAATATATTAAGTTTCACCCAGCCTTGGAGCTCGTTTCCCCCTCTTGTTTTCGAATCAAAGCATAAGGCGAAAATTGACCTTGACTTTGTCTGAGTTCCTTCAAAGCGTAGGATTAGATGGGAACTCAAGGAAGCATAAAAATTTTAAGGGGAATTGAATAAATGCAAATGTAATCTTGGCATCGGCCTTCTCCTTTTTTTATTTCCACGTTTTTGACCAAAAACTTCGGCAAAAATTTTAATGAGGGAAAACGATTCACTTTTACTGCTTTGTTTATGTTATCCGATCCGCACCAGTGAAGCCTTTATTTTTGCTTACCTTAATTTTCGAATGGTCGAACTTACCTTCATTTATCATCAATCCCTTTCCAAAAATCGTCAAGGTCACCGCGATGATAATTTGAACGAGATGAAGCTCAGCCCTACTGTTTTATGCCACGGTGATTGGTGATTCCAGACAGAAAAGAATTATGGATGATTTGTAAATAATGAGAAACGAGCTTGTGTTAATGTAAACAATCTCGATTTATTCATTTTCCAAACAATACCGTTAGATTTGAAGTAAACTATAAGTACATAAGTATATTTTTCCCGTAAATAGAGTAGTGGACTTTACATTCGCATTTGCTTATTTATGTAGTACACTAGTAATAATGTATGAATGCGCAATCATTTATAATGTACACCGCACCAGGATTAAGTAAGTAGTCACTGGTTACCGAGTTCAGTATATGGGATTGTGTGGAATGTGTATTTTTATGTTGCCAACGAGTAAGTAGGTAGCGAGGCGGAATTGTTATTATCACAAACGACTGGATAGAACATCACGTTGAGATAATGTGCGACATGCGTTCTGGCATCGTGGAATCTGTGGAGGAGAGATAGAGATAGTAGATCGAGCCACCAAGGAAATAACGCTGGAATGGGAATAGGGAATATGATTTTACTTCCTTTTTCATATCCACACATCATCATCATCATCATCGGGAAAACTTACCTCCGGATCTCATGAAGTGGCACTGCTCACTAACTCGCGCTGCCAGCCGTTGGAATTTTGACTTGCTCCACGAAAAAAGAGAAAATCAATAATTCGAGTGAAGTGGGAACTGGAGACTGATTTGGGAGTTGGGGATGAGGAGGAGGAGGTTATATGAGTGTACTTAGTGGTGGTCTATACTAATTAACAATATCGTGATCAATAATTGATGGGCTGGATGCCCAAGCGGATGTTGAGATTCCATCGGTTTGAGTCCCCACAGTCCTCGTATTTCTCTCGAGGTTCTTCACCAGGCTCCGCATCTCCTGAGCGAGATTGATGAGCTCAGCCTGGATCTCCATTGTCGAGGCATCGCCACACTCCGAGAGTGATCTCTTGCTTACACCGTTATCCCTAGAGAGAAGTGGCGATTTACTGCTGAACGAACGACTATCTTCAGATCTACGCAAGAGTGTTGAATGATAAGAGACAAATGATAGGAGATGGGATGAATAATGAAAGAAAGAAATCGAAATTATATTTGGGGTGCTCATGCATTTTAGTATGAAAACTGAGCGCATGGAAGAAATTCAAATGTGGTAGCCAGGGGCTTGTTAAAAAATTATAGGGGGAGTAATTGGATATGTACCTCGCAGCCAGGAGTCTTTGTCCGTCATCGTCCTCGTCGACTTCGTCATCCTCGCTGATGGAAGGTAGCGTGAGAGAGGGTTGGGCTCCGTGGCCGTTGTCGGACTCTTCAGATTCAGCTTCGTAACTGAGCAAACGAAACGAAAAATTGGATTTAATGAAAGATAAATACTCAGCGATGGGCTTCAGTCAATAGAATTTGAATTATTTGAAATGTAAGGATAGCATTAGTTTTAATTGCTAATTGACCTGATTATTCAAAAACAACAAGAATCCCCATTAGAACTACGGAAACATTAAAGGTAAACACAAACACTTACCCTTCTCTGAGGTTGTATGTGAGGTCGTGCTGAATGTCATTTCTGGAACTCGATCTGGAACTCTGGATACAGGCGGAGGACTTCCACTAGGCCGGGAATGTAAATGCTCTTGAGGTCGCAGTAAGTGAGCGCTCGCACATCGCATCTGCTCTTGACAACTACTTCACACCCCGCAGTCATTTGTTGAGATATATCCGACCCCACCAAGTCACCTTTCCCTGGAGCAAATTACAATTCCATGATTAAGAGATGCTGACAAAGTATTATACTAATTAATTGTTACACGCTCTTGTGGATAGAGTGGGGCAATATGAGAAAGCACAGGGCATACATATGACTCCAGCTAAGCTACTATACAAGGTATTTTATTACTTATTAGGAAGAAAACCACAAAAGGAAATAAAACACCCCGTTTCCTTCACTTTCATTCTCGGGGATAAATAAATTGTATTTCGTTCGTTCGTGTGTAGCTGGTTCAAACCGCTCGTGTGCCAATTACGAGAGTAGAACAGTATTTCTTTTTTCTTGAAGAAAGCATCAGATACTACTTCTCCTCTGACCGAAGTCGACATGAACTTGAAAAGGAGAAAATTGCACAATAATCCCGAGTTCTAGTTCGCCATTGTTGTTAGTAGTACTTTACCTCGTGAGGATCGATACCATGGTTGAGTGCCCACATGGTTTGAAAGTAATCTTCCACTCTTTGCTTAAGGTCCTTGGGGATTTGATGGAGTTTGAGGAAGTCTTTGAGATCACGGAATTTACTTTGGTACTGAGATCTCCTCGCGTACATTCGCTGGACAATAGCCGTCACTAAAATAAACATGAGGAAGACATGAAAAGAACCTCGCTCACGAAAAAAACTTCCATTTCGAAACGTAATACTTCTAGAAAACATGTGAAATTGTGCCATCATGGCATGGGACTCCACTCACCGTTACCAAACACCATCGCGTGCATCAGCGCTGTATGAAATTAAAAGAATCAAAATAATGGATTTTTACGAAAATATAAGATTTTTTCTTGGGACCTTACCAAACTACCAGACTAAAGTAGGTACTATAACTAAGGATTAGACCCAGGAAGGAAGAGCACTTACCCCCAATGAGCATCATCAAAACGGAGAAAGTCTTTTCCGCGAATGTGTTCGCCGCCACATTGCCGAAGCCAACGGACGTGAGACTGGAGCAGGTAAAATATAGGGCGGTTGCATACTTATCCGCAGTCGAGACGTTTCCAATGCTCACCTCCAATTTCTCCGCCAGACCAGAGATCCATCCTGGTTGGGTAAATAAGAGTTACGAAGCCAAGTAGTCTTTAATTGGTTTTCTGCTGCTTCTGCTTTTGTCTTTGATGAGCTTGGAATTCGCGAGAATTAAGTAGGAGCCCAATATTTTCTTACCATTTCCATCCAGCTCCCGCTCCGCGATCACATACCAAATGCAGGCGAGCCAGTGCGCGGCGAGGGTGAAGCAAAGCATCAAGAGAGTGAGAATGGCTGCGGAGAACTGAGAATACCTGTCCATCTTCTGGAGGAGTCGGGCCAACCTCAGAAGGCGAGTCAGCTTCAGTAAGTGGATCGAGCTAATGGACGACGTCTGCGGCTCCTGTGCCCAATTCATTTCAAAAATAGAATAAGATTATATGACCATACATAATTACCATGGTTTCTTACAATGCCCCAGCAGGTTCCAATTTTTGATAGGATTTTTATTGATTCTGATTGTTACTGAGACTAAATTAGGCATGATGCTCGCCGTCTGGAAGATATCGAAGGGGAGGGCTGCCAACAGGTCCACAATAAACCAGCCTTTCAGGTAGTTCACTGCAATCACCTTCGGGTTACTCACGACCTCCCCCTTCATGTTCACGAAGGTTGTGCGGAAGTGCAAGCCAATATCTAAATTTAGAAAAGGAATTAAAGCACCCATCAACCTCACATCTCAAACTCGATTAAAAAAGATAAAGAATGAATGTGGAAGTGTTTCGCCAAAATTGATCTTAAATAGGAAGTCATCTTGAAATTCAGGAAAAAAACTTTGACCTACATATGCACTCGCCTTGGGCTATGCTCGAGTGACTACTTAACTACTACTATGGAAATACAAGTTTCTATTTCCCATGCTGGAGCATTCTCATGGCACTCTCTCGGGGTTCACTCGTCCTTAATTTGATATTTCAGCAAACATGAGGCATAGTCTTTAAGTCCTTGGCGAGGGGATTGTTTCTTTTTTTTCCTCTTATTTAAGCCGCTCATGTCACTCGTGCCTCCCACTCTTTTCAAGTTTTTGATGGAAAGTAAGTAACAGAAGTACTTAAATTCACAACGTTTGCCTCGCTCAAAACGTTGCATAAATAGATGAATTCGGGTCTCCTCATTCAACATTTTTTCAAAGTTTTCTCGTCAAAGGACTGACTGACTTGTTCGGGATCCTTTTAATGATGAAAATAGGATCACCATCAAACAGCAGGAACGACAACAACAAGATGGAGGCTTTCCCTTAACGGGATTCCTTTTTAAAAAATCGCATAGATACGGAAAATGCAAGGGAAATGATGAGTTAGCTCTGGTCTTCATGTGATAACTTTGAAACAGCACCTTACTAAAAAAAATTGATTGCGACAAATTGTAGAGCACATTCTGCTCATTTTTTCGATGTGCATATCTTCATGAAGTTCTACCAAAATTTTGGCGAAACGCATCGAAGAATAAAAAAGTGGGAAAATGCATGCATTTCAATGCAAATTTTCCTTGGCAAAGATCGAAGTGGTTTGAATGTATCCGGGCGTCAAAGGGCAAGAGTTTGATACCATTCGAACCAGATTGAGCTCCTCTTTCGAATGTGGGTGCTCAATTTTGAATATCGATCCCAGGGGCCGTAAAAAAAATAAATACTTTTCCACATGTAAATTGCACCTGTGGTCA
>JAHZNH010001940.1:0-13065 GCA_027744355.1 Tyrannoseira gladiata | reverse complement strand
TTCTGTTATAATAAAATTAATAAGTCCCACCATCTTCATTTGTGAAAAAGCGCTAGTTTACTCATACCAAAGTTTTTAAGTAGTCCCTTGCTACAAATTGAGTCTAAGTTCTAGGTTGTCGAAATGATTGTCTCACAAAAGCTGCTCATTTTGAGATTTCTTATAGTTTTCGTCCTAGCAGTTTCAGTTCACCCCGCACGTAGCAGACTCCAAGATTTGCTCATTTCCGATCAACACAACACGAACATAAATACAGGAGCAGGTACCAAGTTATTTAGTTTGGATTTTTTGATTATTCCAATGCTTCGCGTTTGTATATTGTGCCGACTTTTCCCTTTCTTTTTTTTTAAAAAGATTCTTCCAGCAATTTATTGCGGAGCAAACGAAGTCCATTTATAATTGCCTTCCAAGTGACGCGCCCACCAGGCCTGTTTCAACTCTCCATGAAGAAGCCTGTAATTATGAACGTGATGTCTAATATGACAAGTATGATTCTAGGCTCTGAGATCGCTCGTATGCTCTCAAAAGGATTTTCCGCGCAACCTTTGCTCGTACCTTTGAATGCGTCGACGACAAACTCAACTACATCTAAAAAGAAGACTTAATTTAGAATTCCGGCACTAATAAATAATAATGACTATTTGGTAAGTTCATTTGACTTAATTTATTGATAACAGTATATAAAGCTCAGACAATGAACTTCTTTATGGATGTATTCTGTTATAATAAAATTAATAAGTTCCACCTGCTGCTGTACTTAATGAGAACCGCGGTAAAAAATAAATGAATCAAAGAAGGAAAATACAATATTTTTTTTGCATTTTCTGCTCTACTTGCACTACTTTAGATGTTTTATTACAAAATTTTTGGCAGTTATGATGTTATGGATTAGACGAAGGTGTGATAAGGAAGCACCTGGCTGTTGCTCCGCCTTCACCGACGTGCTTCAATACGTTCTGGCTGTCAACGACTTTCTCTGAAACTAACATTCTTACATTTGCCCATGAAGAGAAGTACTTCTGCATATCATCTTCGTCGACGCTCCGAGGGGGACCTTAAACATAACAAAAATTAAAAACAATGATTAGCTAACTAAACAGGTGGCGGGGGACTGAGACTAATACAGTTTTTCAGAATTTGGAATGCATCATGCATACCTTCAAACTTGGATTTGTCGTACTCGATAGTTTCCAGCAAATAGTTGAAATCATACCCTATACCAACACGGTCGTTTATAATTATTATATGTCATGTTCCAACTTCCAAAACATAAAGCGTGCATAATAATTCAAAGAATTCAAATACTTAAATGGTCTTACATGAGCCATCCGGGTTTCTCAAAATCTTTTTCATGGTTTCAATATACTGCTCCCTAAAGCCATATTCCACAGCAATAAAGGACCCTCTATCCCACACATAGTCAATCGGTTTGAATTTTTCAACGGGGAAAGTGAAAAAATCGCCATGATAAATCTTCAAACGTCCATTAAATCCAGTAAAAAGCCGCGTCTCTTCATCATACTCCAACCCCATATTCTGCTCTTCGCTCAAAAACTCTATAGCCGTTCTAACCGCTTCAACTGCAAACACACTGAAGCCTTGGCTCAACAGGTAAGCAATGTCCAGGGTTTTCCCACACAACGGAATAAACCACGTTTTCTTATGGTTCTTTTCAAATTGAACCGAATCTGAGAGTGGTTCTGCTGTTATATTGGGCTGACCTGTAATTTCACCACAAAATTGGACTAACTTTGGGTTAACAACACTCTTGTGCCAGCCAATTTTATTCTCGGTCCATCTTTGGCTCCAGTACTCTACATTAAACGGATCGGCAGCGGTGGAAGAAGAACCGGAATCTAATTTTGAATCTGACTCCATTCTTACTACTTGTACTTACTTATTAACCTTAGAATTAATTCAAAGGCACAATGAATTGAGTGAAAGCAGTGGTTATATCACGAAATGAAATGTTGTTATAAAAATGTAGTAATCCACCTTGACGTTTCTTTTGCCATGTGTAGTTGCAGTCGAGCAAGCAATGAAGTAATGCCGAATTGCCCAGGCCAAGTCCGTGGCATGCATTTTAGATTACATTTTTCATCCTTTCTTTCTCATTCTCATCCATTGCTCAGCGGCTAGCCGGTACGGTTTTTGGCCATAAGAAAAAATGAATGGGTTTGGTAAATGACCTTGACGAAAGTTGATTGAAGTTAACCTTTTTGAAGTTTGATGTTTAATGAATGCATTATTTTTTTGCAAGGTTTCTTTTTTTAAGCATAATCCCCTTCATGAGAGCTTTTTCATGCAAATAATGACGCCTTGATGAGGATAATATTTCATTTCTTTGACTTTCATATGACAATTTATTATTTCGTTTTTAAAACAAAATTGTGGCCATCAAGACATTAGAGTGATAGTGATTGTGATTATCGACCATTATTGTTACTAAATAATCAAATGTGTAAATATATCACGGACATTAAAGTAGAATTTACCTCTTGAAAACAATACGTATGTATGCATTTCGTATTTGAATAATAATAACTTGAAGAGAAAATATAACTAGCAATGGTCCTTCCCATTACACGAATTCTAAACTTGGTATTACCAATAAAACAAGTTAAATAATAGTCCAGCGTAAATAATAATGATAAAACTACTAATCATTAAACAATTCATTTATGTACTTATATCACGTTTTTAACCAAAATACTACTAAAACTGTTCCTTGGTCCCTTAAAACAAAAATATATACTTAATTGGTCATTATCGTTTTTAATTGAAGCAACATTTAATATCGAATTTTAACCTAAAATTAAATTGCAGAGAAAGTTCATGTGATAAGATTACAAAGACAACAACTAATAAATTGATACTATTAAAAACTACATCATTTGTAAAATCTAAAACAAAATAAATTACGCAAATGCTAGAAGCACTGTATTTTTTGTATTACGTATTTCATCGCCAAGTAAAATCACCATTAAAATTGATAAACTGTATACTTGAGGAAATTGATTGGCACAGAACGCAGGACCATTTAAATACCAGAAACTTTCGTTGAAAGCGTCATACAACTACTAACTAATCAACTAATGTGGCAAAAATGCTATTAACATTTCTAACAAGTTATCGATCATCAGTGGCATGCCTACTTACATTATATCAATATGAATTTCTGGGACCTAAAGGGTTTTGCAGAGGTTTACACTTAAACACTCCAAGATTTCTACGTCGAAAACACATCCGGTTAACGGGTTTCAAACAAATGCGTTACAGACTTGCTTCATTTATCTCTGCAGGGTCCTAACTAACTCTAATGATTCCTGCAAAATCATTTACACCTATTCGATTGTCTAAAATTACAAGATGACGTAACGAAATTTTTTCAACGCTGTAGCACTACTCCTTTCCCTAAACAATTGTCTAAAATGAAGGGTTCCATTCCTTCAATCTAACTTCAAACATATCTTTGAATCACATTTAGAAGGGGATGCTTGCTGCAATTAGGGTTCACCATCAAACTTAAGTAATCTGGTTTTAAATCACTACCAACTAACAGGACAAATTAAATACATGCTTTCTTATATGTATGTATTATAAAAAGGTACATGGTTTCTGTATGTGATCGATAAACTGTAACAAAAGAACACAAATAATGCCCCAACATGAAATTAGACTAATGTGAACCAAACTTTGCTGAACTCCTCTAACTGTAAACGTTTCGATTATCACGGTTAAGAAAATATTTTTCGGGCATCAAATGACAGTCATAGAGAGAGAAAAGGGGAAAACTTTCCTATTGAACCCATCTTTAAATAAATCTACAACAACTTATACCTAGATGTGATTGCTACAATGACTAAAAACGTTAGTACGGCAATTGGTTCAGAAATGATATCGCGGGCCCGACAAGCTAAACGAGCTGTAGTACTTTTGTGGGAGTAAACTTTGTAGGGAAACATTTTGTACAATTTGCTTTAAAATGAACGGTTCAAGTGATTTTAAATATTTACAAAACTACATATGAATTAAAAAAATGAAGCTCGATTTCAATTTCCAAGTCAAAGAAGCTAATATGACAAATCCTCTTCGTTCAAAAAGCAGTATTTTACACAGGAGGTTCCTCCAATGGAACAGACAGACGCTCCCTCCATTGCTCGCCGTAGATTTTCCGGGCAACATTCTAAAATACAAGCATAATATTTAGTCAATCATTGATTATTAATGACTCATCAAAAAGCCGTAGCATTCGATTTCTTGTAGTTTTTAAAAATAGCATGATTATTTTTGCGGAAATGTTACCTGAAGTGAAACAAGAGACATATCACAATCTGTTGTATCGATTTCATTCAAATTGATTCCAGACTTTTCCATCTCAAAGTAAATACCAAATGGGAGTTTACCTAAAGATGTAATAAAATATATTTCATTGATATGCATACAACAGAAAATGGTTCAATTTATCAGTAATCTATCTGGGGACTAGAGACACGACATAAGTAATTTATTTGCTCACCGAGACATTCCATTCGCTTCATTTGCCACACCCCAAGCCTCGGTTAAATATACCTTTAAAAATCACAGCATTTTTAGGTAACACTTTAAAAGAAGTTCATTTCTTCTAATTTTTAAATGTATTTAATTATGTACGGTAATTTTGAATGTTCCCTATCCTTACCTTGCAATCATGGCTGCTTGATCGTCGATGTTTATATCAAGTGGCCTTTTGTTCGGAAACTAACACCACATGGGTCACATCGGAAAGGTCGTTCAAGGACGTGAACATTCATATGCAGCGTCAGTTGACTGGCACGAGGAAAAGTTTTCCCACACACGTTGCATTCTGCTTTACCTTCATCCCTGGAAGCAAACAAATATGAATTAGTCACGGAGAAAATACATTACATTATTTTACAGTTAATGCATTTCATCCGAGCTGGGTGACCTCTTAATGTTGGACCGAGATTTAAAAAATATATTTATACATATAAAAACTTACTTAACAAGGGATTGAGGACCACTCGGTTGTCTAAATTCAGCCTGTGGTTTAATGGAAGTAAGAGCAGGAAACAACTTTGAATTAGGACTTGCTACCCCACTAATGCTTGGCTCTATAACAGAAATGGGCGGCACAATTGCAGGGACAGTTGAAGATGCAACTGGAGACTCCCGCTGCGTTGGTTCAGGTTGTTGTTCTTCAGCAGTTTTGAGCTTCGCCGACTCAGGCGATGAAATCACTGGTTTAATTTCAACGGCAGGCGCACATGTTTCGGTAGCCTCTTTTTTCTCCTTTGGTTCTGGTGGACTGAGCCAAGGTTGGTGTAATTTAACGGCGGATGAGGAACTTCCAGACGAAGACGATGATGACGTGGGTGGTTGAGGTAACGGAGGTGTTCTGGATGGTAGCTTGTTTGGTGCTCCAACAACCGATGATGGGATTCCTATGGGCATTGAGGTGCTAGCTGTACTGCAACTACTAGTCTCGGACTCCGTTCTTTGTCGAGGACCAACAGACGCCAGGTGTTCGGTAGTAATGACTTCATTAGGTTCAGTTTTTACCTCTGCAACCTTTGCAATCTGGTCGGAGTGGTTTTGCCCGGTGTTTAAAACTTTTTTCAGATTGAGACACCGTCCTGCTTCATCATCTACTGGATCCCACGCCTCGGCTTCCTTCACTACTCCGGCAGCTCTGACAATGCCATTCGTCTCCAGCTTAATTCTTTTGCTTTCATTTTCAAAGATTGGAGATGAAAACTGAGTGACAGGAGCTTTGGTAATGGGCTTCACACTTAAATCAATAGGCGTTTCTGTGGCAGGGGCTGATTCGGAGCCTATACTTGAGTTACTAATATCTTCAATCATTGAGCTAAGTCTATAGGCCGGGCGCTTCAGATGGTTCCTGGCATCGTTACTACTTTCGTAGTCACTGCTTGCAGACGCAGATCCCCTGGACGGTAGCCTCTTGCTTAGGTCCAAAAGACTTTGAGCAACCAAAAGACTTTCCTTTTCAAAGTGTTCATTTCCTTCGGGTGCATCATTTCCATCAACACTTCCATCTTCACATTCATCTTGGGAATCAGTCTCAATGTCGCCATTGTCATCGAAATCATCATCATCGGATTCATCGTTGTCATCCGTGGTATTGGTATCCGAAATTGAAAATGCAGGTCCAGTCATAGCTAATGAGGTTGATGATTCTGGATGAATACCAACTGCGGCACATTTCTTGTGATGTGATTTGGATTTCTGATGTTTCGTTAGATTCCCCTTCGTTTTGAAACTGCAAATACATAAAAGCATACAATATTATATACTTAAAAGATACTTTATTTTGGACTATGAAAAACAAAAAATATATTCATATAGTCAATAGTCGAAAGCTTGAGTAAATAAAGTAATTATTATTTACGTCGGATCAATCATGTGCTCCATGAAGATTTCATCAAAAAATATATTCATTGATTTTTCGCTACATCCAATACTATCCATAAAGTATTCATTCATTCATGACGTCAAATATCACGTTTAAGTCTCAACAAGTCAACATCTTCATTGGACATAGACATTCGATATTAAGTATTGTAAAATCAAAATGGAAGGAACAAGTAGAAAAAATTCTTAAGAATTACCTGAAGTTGCAAAGTTTACACGTGTACGGCCGTAAATCAGTGTGGGTCTTCAGATGCTTTCTTAGCATAGATGGTTTCTTGCATCTTATACCACATGCCTCGCACACGTATCGGCCCCGACCTACATGAGAATAAAAATTGATATTTATGTTTTTAAAAAATAAGTTTTCACTTAGGTTGAAAGGTAGGTGGTCGAGTTTTTTTTTTAAATATTGGGATTCAGTATGCATTTCTTCTCACCTCTCCCCCGAACATACGTATAATCCTCGTTGGATTCAAAGCCCCCTTCCATAATCTTGACACGTTGACTTTCACATGAGTTTGACCTCGTGTGCGTAAGCGCCATTGGTCCTTCACTCATGTTGCTTTCCCCATCTTCATCTTGACTTTTCATAGTCGAACGTCTTCTTCTCGGATATAAAGAACCCGTCTCGTCGGCGCTGTTTGTATCAGAAGAGGACATCATGGGTGATGTTCGCCTTCGCTTTTCCTTATCTTTTAAACTACCAACACTCAGCAGTTTTGGTGATAATGCAGCAATTGACATTAGACCGCCTGTGGTTACAGTGTTATTTACGCTGAAAGATATTGGCGATGACGCATCCGACGGAGGAGAAATGGGAACTATTCCGCTCGAGGAACTTGGCGTTGGTGAAACTTGAATCTTGATAGGTTGTGTAAGCTGGCTTTGGGATGCTGCTGCGCTCATGGATGATAAAGTTGAATTTTTAGGCTCACTAGCTTCGGCAGTTATCTTATTCTGAAGTCCACTGAGGAACGTTTTGTTTTCGCAGATTGGAGATGTGATGGGAGCTTGGTTATCGGGTGAGCTCACTGTGAGTGTGTCGCAAGCTTTACCAGCAGCAGACGTGTATAAGATATTGTGAGGACTTTTGCGGCCGTTTACTCTGGAATCATTTGTAGAGATACCAATTTCCACCTGATTTGGATCTCTTGGTCGGGGCTAATAAAAATGAACAGGAAATGTTTCAGATGATGGATGAAGAATTTTTTATATGACTGACTTTCAAAAGCACATATTGTACAATTGCTTATGAACTATTTACTAACCTGCCAATTGGTGTACATCGAGAGTTTAGGATCTGTTTCTTGCTGGAATGAACATTGGTTGTGTTTTGAAAAGGCACGTGTAGCTAGAACGGGTAGAAACTTTGAATCCCAAGTACGTATATGCTTGGCCTATAATTAATAATAGGTTTATCAAGAATTAGATATTAGAAAACAAAGGAGAGCAACGTAATTAGGAATGAAAGAGATGTGTGGGTTTCACACATGAGAAAATTAGACCTTACCATTTATAGTCATTTGGTTGTACGGCTTGGCAACTCGCGGAGTTTCCGGACTAGGAAGGACGCCAGGTTCAGACTTCTTTGAATTAGTGTTAACAGGTTTCAGCGCCAAGAAAGTTGGACGTTTAGGATTTTGAGTAGGAGTCGGCACCACTTGAAATGGGATGTCTTTCCCAGGGTTTGAATTTTCAGACTTGGGAGTGGGACTGGTGGTACTTGGAGCATTTGAAGTTTTGTCTTCCTCAGTGACGACCACAGAACTACGGCGATTGGTTGCTCCCGAAGACAATGACTGTGATGCGAGAGTTCTTGAAATAGTGGAATTAACTGGTTCTTGGTACTTGCTACTCTGTGATAATGCCATTGTTATTGGTGCGGCGGTTATGGGGAGTGACTTTGCTGACGTTGCTGGGATATTTCTTTCTAAGACGGAGGCAGCCGACGGCAATGGTTTCTTCGGGGTAATTGTAGACTCTGAAGATTTTGGTCCTGGAATTTCAGGTGGAGGAGGAACTAAGCAGAGTAATGATGAAGCACCCGAGGCGACAGTAGTTCCACAGTCCACTGGAATTGTTTCAGGTACAGACTTTTTCCGTGTAGGCCTTCCCCTCGGACTTTTAGGGGGTTTCTGAACCTCAGAGCTGCTAGGAATTATTAAAGGTGACACAGTTGGTCCTTCACTACTCAATGATTTGTTTGTGGTTACCAAAGATAATGGTTTGGGTGATTGAAGCATAGCACTGTTGGAGGACGGACCAGGAAAAAATATGGCGCCGTTCGGTGGCTTACTGTGCAACCCAAGTGGGGATGGCACTGGCTCAATTATTTTTGTAAAGTCAACCGGTGCGGGAATATTTGCAGCAGTTTGTACAGATCCACCGGAAACAGTGCCGTTGTTAGTCCTGATCGTGACCTTTGCTCCGGATGGACCACAGTTGCTTACTCTAACAGTCATATCCACATCTTGGAAGTAGTTTTTGTTTCCCGTAAGATCATTAGCTCCTGGAAGCTCAGATACTTCGCCCCCGCACAATCGTGATGGCGTTGGGGAAAGTCGCCTCCGCTTTTTAGGTACCATGGAAGAAGACGTGGTAGAAGACGAAGTTGAGCCAGCGGAAGACGATGGAGACGGACGCATCATGACAGTAGTTGTGCTCACTACTCCACCACCACTACTTTTGTGAGCACCAAAGGACAAGTCGGTGGGAAGGCTGACAGTGGACGACGATGCCGTAATTACCCCTGCAGACGCTAGCGAATAATGTTGCTGAATATCTCCTGCACCAGACTTGTAGTGTAGCATGTCAGCTACTGATTTGCTTCTACCGCTAACAACACCGTTAATGTTGAGCAAACTATGGGGGTGCGGCGGATGTGAAGTCGAGCTGAACAACTCAACGCTACCTCCAGACGTCGACATATCGGATGAACTTGATGAGTGTCGCAAGAGACCATTATGATTATTGGATGATTGGTGATGAGATGATAGCATTAAACTAGACGAGGATATTTCAGTCGTGGATCCCCCACTCATTAAATGACTCGTTCTTTGATGAGAATTCTGACCTCTAGAAGTATGACTTTTGAGCATTTTCGTAAACCGTTCCGGCCATTCCAGGATTGACTGATTTTCTACAATAATTTTGGAGATGCGATCGTCCAAATCATCCAAAGACTTCCGGTCCAATCTCAAGCCTTTTCCAACTTTAGCAGGTTCACCACCCGAATTTGACTGAAATGAGGACGTTGGTGATTCACAAATACCAATCGACGAAATCATTGAACTAGGGGGACTATGATTTGAACTAATGACTGCTGCACTGCAAATGACTCTGTCTGAATTACTCCGTACTTCATTGGGTAAAAAGGCTTCGCCACTTGTAGCAACTGGTGGAATTCTCCCAAGTACTGGCACTTCAGGAGCTTGGTTGGCAGCCAATGGGGAAGTTTTCTCAGTCGGTGAAAGTGAAGAAGAATGCGCTGCCGAGCTGGATTCTGATTGCAGCTGCTTTTCCTCACCCGCCAGTGCCGACTCTATCCCTGATTTGATTCGAAACTTTGGTTTGTACACCATTCCAGAAGAGTTCGATGATGTGGCGTTCGCTGGCGAATTGCTGTTATTGTTACCGCTGGTACTATTTGTTGGCACTGTTAAGCTGCTACTACTACCACTACTACCACTTCCAGACGCTGAAGCATTATTACTCGTCGACGCTGGATTTACGTCAACTGTCGCTGTCACTTTCTTAAACTTTTTGTGCAAGTAGTAGTCACTTCCCCGTCCTGCTAAGTTGTTTCCATTATTACTGTGACTAACATTAGCTGCATTATTTCCGTTATGTTGCGCTGGTCCCATGAATGGTCTCCTCGGTATGCCACCTAGTTGCAGTTTATGTTCCCCACGGGCCACTGATCCATTAGGTACTCGACTAAAATGACTTGACGTGATACTATTAATGAGATGATTGTCCTTCACGACTATGCCTAGACTGTCGCTTCCTCCAGGGCTCGCATTACCATTGTTCCCAGTTGACTTTCCAGCTACAAAGTACGAGAACAAAGATTTTATGTTTCGGTCTTGAACAAAATGTAAAAGTATATATTCAACTCTGCCTAACTCAATACAAAAAATTCTCAAAACCAAAATGTGTCACGTTTCATTACGAAACATGGAATCGACCCGTACAGCTTTGTGATCGCTTTTACTGATATAAAAACAATAACGATGATATAAAGGATTCTTACCTCCACCACCTCCTCTACCAGTCTTCGCTTTCGCACCACCCCTGTAAAACCACAATAAAAATTTGAATAAGACATTTAGACACTTATTCTTTTAAACGCATACATTATTCATACACTAGATACTTTTGAGCGTAGACACAAAAAGTGATGAAAAACAGTCTACGTTGTCAATAAATAATATTAATATGGTTCGACCAAGATCAATTTCATGCTCTTCATTCACTATTTAAAAAAGTAAATTGCAAACCCATTGTATTGTAATCAAATCGTACTTTTAAAATAGCTTATTAAAACAGGTATTTTCAGAGAATGTTTCAGGTGATCATATCTTTCCTTGCAAGATGTGGATCATGCAAATTGCATTTCACAATATCATATCATCGTCATCATCACGCTCAGGAGAAGTGCATAACAAAATTTTCTTCCAAGAATCGGAATCGGCTTCGAATAACAAAACGCGATTAGCAATAATAACAAGAGGAAAAACTAAAAAGTAATGTGAATGTCGACGACGAAGATGACTCTACAAATATAATCACACGACCCTATCTACTTTATATGTGTCCGACGTACGTAAAGAATTCCATTTACTAAACCAAGGTACGTACATAAAAATCTTTTTTAAATCTTGGTGATATAACGCCGGATCGGTATCACTAACTAAATGCCATTTTGTGAATAAATGGATGGGAAATTCACTACATACGTATACTTCCTTTCCAGCTTACTCGCATCATTTTATAGAAAAAAAGAAGTGAATGCACAAAAATGCCTCGTTCAGACATACAATAATTAGGATTCTTCAATCCTTCAACCATTTTTTTACGTCTCAGTCGTCTGATGTTCAAAGAACATCTTGCGTCTTACAATACCTACTTACTGAATTCTCATAAATTGTGACGAATATTTTGTCGGCGAGGAAAGGAGATGGAATCACCTTATTTGAATCGGGATCTACCTCACTCCCTCATGTCATTCATTTTTATTTTTCCCAAATAGCAAATTCTGCATAAACAAGCGGGTACAACTTCTCAAAGTGAACCTAAAAACGTGATCAACATCCGCTCCATCTAACCCTCTTGATCGCTCACACAATAAAACATTTTCACGGGGACGGACAATTATCAGACTACTCTTTCAAAGTAGATTTTTGTGCTAAACTACGACACGACTCACCTCGTCATTATTACTCCAATTTTTCCTGTTTATAAGTTCAGAGTTCCGAAACTCACTTCACCTTGAGCTAAAAACTTCCTACCGAGACTGTTTCTGAAGACGTGGTCATGCGGTACTCTTCATTAATAAGTCAATATTTTCAGTGTGTATGAAAAAATACTGAAAATCACCGCGCGATAGTTTATTAACTTGAATAAATGAAAAGTATAGATGCCTTTCACTAAATCACCATTCATATTATTGTGTGGCGAAACGTTTTCAGCCAATATTTGCTTTCTTCTACAATCTTGGGGCAACCACAACAATATGCAGATATCAAGTATGTATGATTATATTTAGATTGTGGGGGGGAAGTTGGATTTTTTCACGTGCGTAATACGACCGCGCGGAATTTTACAATGTAATAATTATATTTGAATTTTTTGCTTAAATGACGAAGATTTCTAACGGATGAAACGTCAAACTTCATATGGCGCCTCTAATGGTTTTCCTTTCAACAGTTTAATGGCGCATAGCCTGTAACATGACTTAATCAGACTTAATGGTCTGACATACGGATTGATAAATATATTTGAAAGCTTACCGAGCCCTTCCACGGCCGCGTCCCCCACGAGTTCCTGCGCTGGCTGCTCCTCGAGATCCTAAATACAACAATAAAAAGTAATTATAAGAACTTGTTATCTTCGCTGATATACCACTTACTACTTGTTAATCTGCATCGTCAATTTTGTCGACTAATATAAAAAAACATTTTAATGCTCTTCTTCTATCCCCTTATCAGCATAAACGCTAAGTCGTCTTTATTGATTTGATTCTTGGAAAAATGCGTGACTAAAAGAGTTCTAAGATTCTTGGAAGTTCAATCATGCTCATAGCTCAAACTAGCTAAGGAAGGATTCAAGTATGCATGCAAAAAAGTAGACTCAATGCAGCTATAACGGAAGACACAGTCTAAATAAAATACCACAGAGATGTCTTATTCGTATCCAAAACCACGTGGAATGATTCATAACATTGTATTTGCAAATATCGCCCTAGTGCGGCACTACGGAAGAATGAAATTGTTTGACCACAGGCTTTCCTAACCAGAGCGATAGTCAAAAGTGGCGACCAGCCGCCTACACTTGCACTCATACCATAAATGTACCTAAGAGCGTAAGCGCATTCCTTTTCTTCTGAACATGACTCACTTTCAGGGAAAA
>JAHZNH010001939.1:0-11502 GCA_027744355.1 Tyrannoseira gladiata | reverse complement strand
TTCAGCTGGCGTTTGCCTGGGAGCCCTTGAATTTTTTATGATGTTCTTCAGTTGTTTATTCGGTTCTTTGTGGAGCTCACAAAGAAGAAACGCGATCTGGTCTTACTTTTAGAAAATAAAAAACACTTTGCTCTGTTTTCCTATTGTTATCCTAATAAAACGGTCAAACATTATTAATGAACTGAAGGAAAGGGAGTTGGATATAACTGGAGCGGTCAGACCCAAAATATAATTCTAGGGATACAGGGGCTGATAAATACAATGTGTCTGTAGAAGGGGTGATGATCATAATAAATAATTTCCCAAGGAAAAAAAAATAATGAGCCCGACTTGGTATGCCCGAGACAAGCTCTTCACATTAAAAATGCAAGAGAGTAGACGCACTCGAGGAGCGGATGCACGTCCCACCATAATCAATCCATTTTTCGCCCCTGAAAAAAAAACTCCTTTGACTCTACTTGACATTAAAACGCATGCAGTCGCTCACTCACTCACCTACTTGATGGGATTGAAAATCAATTAACTGACTCACTGACTGAGAGAGTGAACCCGACTAAAAGTTTAATAATAAATGGATGGTGGTGGTAATTGTAAATGGATTCTCTTCGGAGCCCACTTTGGTGGCTCGTAACAATAAAGAGGATTCTGTAGTTGCGGTCGGTTCTAATCATGGAAGATGGATAGGTAATCAGCCAAACATAAAAATCCTGTTAATTGATAAAAATCGATTTTTGAATTATTTACCAGCATATCGATTTAGTACCTGGAAAAACTTTGGTATGCAAAGATCTTCAACGGAAAAAAGCAAAACTCGACGAAGCTTTTCACAAGCAAAAAGCCATTAGCCAAGTCTGATCAAAGCCACTAGTAGGAATGAAATTAGGGTTTAGAGCGAGTCTGAATTATGTTTCAAACAACTTCCTTGTAAACGGCTATCACTCTTTCCTTCCCAATTGCTTATTTCACTCCGTCCCTTGTAAAGGCCACCTTTGATCATTTCATGGCCTGACTAAATTACGTTATTAGTTGTAATAAAGAGGATTCTGTAGTTGCGGTCGGTTCTAATCATGGAAGATGGATAGGTAATCAGCCAAACATAAAAATCCTGTTAATTGATAAAAATCAATTTTTGAATTATTTACTATCATATCGATTTAGTACCTGAAAAAACTTTTGTATGCAAAGATCTTCAACGGAAAAGAGCAAAACTAGACGAAGCTTTTCACAAGCAAAAAGCCATTAGCCAAGTCTGATCAAAGCCACTAGTAGGAATGAAATTAGGGCTTAGAGCAAGTCTGAATTATGTTTCAAACAACTTCCTTGTAAACGGCTATCACTCTTTCCTTCCCAATTGCTTATTTCACTCCGTCCCTTGTAAAAGCCACCTTTGATCATTTCATGGCCTGACTAAATTACGTTATTAGTTGTCTGAAGTGAAGTGTGTGTGTGTGTACATTTCCGTATTGGCAATTCTGTTTTCACTCTTCCCAGGAACAAAAAAAATCTATAACCACACACTCAAACAAGCAATCCAGTCTTTTGAAGTTACAGGAGCAAAAATTCAGGCCATACATATATCGCTCATTGACTCATGAAACGCTAGAGTTGGGTGCAGCTTTCACCTCTACTTGTTATAGAAGAAAAAATTAACTGAAAATAACTTGTTTTTGATTCTTTGCTCCTTTCATCACATCAAAAAAGTCAGCTTTGCTTCTGTTCTGTATTCCGTGAACGTTATTTGTTTTTACTACTTTCTTTTCGGTCCGTTTGACCAGAAAGGGTTAAACAAAGGAAGGCAGGAATTGATAACTTAATAGAGTATTACAAACAATACAGGCCCTTCTGTGAAGAAAAACTTCTTCCGAACTTTCCTTGGCTGGAATACAAATTTTATTCCGGTCGAATTTTTTTATTTCCAAAAAATCTTAAAGGTCAGAGTGGCATATAGCATCAACATGAAAACACCACACCCCACGAGTACATTTATCTACTTATCTCTTATGATATGAAACGTTCATACACAAACTGTCGTAAAGAACCTAGATCTCTGCAATCCTACTAGTGGATACCAAATGCAGCGAAGTAAATAAAACTTGGCGTTCGAATGTACAATGACACTGGAGTTTCGGATCATCCCAACCGTCCGTCCCTCGCGGCGATGGCAATCTGTTCTTGATTTGCTGTTGTGACTGTATCAAAAAAAAATCTTGAAAAGTAGGCCAGATGCAAATTTTCCGCAGATTTTTTTTCGGAATTAGAATAAAACTGTCACTAGTATAGATATCTCTGATATCATCTCATTGAATGTCAAAAGTATGATGGAAGACGGAATACATAAAGAGAATTTGATGATCAAGGGATGTCTTACTGCTTCACATTTTTACTTCATACAAGTTCCACTAATACATCAGGCAGCTTCTAAGAAATTGGTACAGTTAGCAAATTCGGTTTTAAAAGAACACTTATTTCGTAAAAAGTGTGTCATTAATATTTTAGCACTCTCCATTCGGAGAATCACTTCCCTGTTTGTAAAAAACTTATGGTGTTGAACATGTTAGTGTGCCTGGTAAATAAGACGTTGGCTGTTTTGGATTGGAGAAGTGAAGACCAGTATGTTTACAAACCACCTGGAACTTCATCACCAACTTCTATTTTTTCAATGTCTTCAAAAATTTGTTGAAACACATGTTTAGAAATTGTTCGGAAAGAGAAAGAAGCAAGTAGAGAGTGATTTGATTGTGCTGAGAGAGACCTAGACTTCCGTAATTTTACGGTTTGTTTGCCAATAAACTTTCCGCCGTCATCAACATCATCATCATTCTCATAAAGACTCGTACATTCTTCCCGAGAATTTAACGCACATTAAATATTTACATGGGAGTAAAAACCCAATAACTTATCATTTTACTTTCAGTGAAAAGTGCTTTTCCTTATTTGAGCGTAGTCATCGCGTGAAGAAAATTGTCCAAAATAAAATCTCCCTTCTACTACCAGGAAGTCCTACCAAGTAGGAGTATTTTAGAGCACATTTGTGCCAACTTCCCACGGACTGGATTTTTGCGAGAAAAATGTATTCTGACATGTGTCAATAATTTTGAATGGACTACTTTCTCATACTTAATGTTCTTTATGGTATCCAATCCCGTTTTCATGATTCGGGCATGTAAAGTTAAAATGCATTCCGTGCTCGGCTCACGTCGGAAATACTATCTTAGTGTCAGAACTCTTTTTTCCGCCACTTTTTTTGCGAGATGTATGCATGTTTCGATGTATTTTCCCCTTAAACTTGTCATATATCTCTGGGGATTCTTCGAATAAAAAGCAGCACGTATGAACTAGATCGATAGCAATGCCATGCATTAGAATTCATGCATCAACCCATCTAAAAAATTATAAATATGGTAGAAATAACAGGAAGAGAAACGCCAAAGCTTCCGAAGAAATAAAGCCGTTGGGGCCATTCAAAGCAGATACCATTTCCTCTGAAAAAAGAATACAGTATCGAGTGAAAATCCAGTATTTATTGCGTAAATCCATTATATAAATATTCGATTCTTTTGGGGGAGGAATGACTGGTGCAGGGATTTGAGCTTGTGTCGGGCCAAACGGCGTGCTAAAAAAAATTCCATACCTACGGACCAAATGTGATTGCTTTGTGCCGTTCGTGAATACCGTGGAATGGCATGGATTGCCTTCAACCCCCATTCAATTCTCCGTCTCCATTCAACCACTTTCTCCCATCTTTCATCCTACACAAAAGGAGTGGTATGAGAAACGAAGGCAATTGCAAAAAATGTCAGAGAGCTCAGCCGTCTGTCTTTTTCTCTCGGAGTTTTCTGCAAAGACATATGGCTACACTAAGGAAGTTGGATGTGGTGCGAGTGGGAAGAAAAATAAGATGAATGAATGACTTGAGAAATATTATGGAGAACTTATATAATTCATATTTTCCCCGTATATTGAATAACCAACTAATGTTTTATATATGTATATTCAAAGAGTGAGAAAGATTGTAGCTGTACTAGTCGGACAGACGCAGTCATGCCCCCACACCAGAGCAAGGGCTTCAGCTTCTAAATGCATACACTTTAGAACTAGCCTGCACGTCTCGAACGGAAAGTAAATTTTCTTCTGGAAAAAATTAAATGAAATCTTTATTGTATCGCACTGCATCCCGCCAAAAGTTCCCTGAAGAAAGAACCTGTCCGCGAAAGTAACGCAATAACTGAAAGTGAACTGAGTTTTCGNCATCCCGCCAAAAGTTCCCTGAAGAAAGAACCTGTCCGCGAAAGTAACGCAATAACTGAAAGTGAACTGAGTTTTCGTCTCACAACTTGAAGAAATGTTTTTGTAATGCGGTATTGTGTGATTTTAGTCGTTCATCTTCGCGTTCTTCAGAAAAAACCGCGAGTCAAGGCGTTACATGCATTGTATTGTATAATATCCCTGAAGTAAATGCGTGTGTGTGTGTGTGATTCTCAATCTAGGAAACTATAGAAACTAACTTCGAAACCCTAAGCTCCCGTGTTTGCATTGCCCCCAGTGCGGAAGACGAAGTTTTAGGAGAGAGAAGCGTTTCGCAAGCAAAGCGCATTCCGCTTCTATTTTATTTCATCAAGGAACTTAACTTTGTGTTTCGCAAGAACGGAACGGGCAAACTCCAGGAACCGAGACGGACTTTCCATCGACTTCATCATCAAATCAAGCTTAGATTTTTCTTCGCTTTTCCTTTAAAAAGGGCTGCGCTATTGCCGTAAGCAGCTTCTTGTACCATGTAACATGCTCTGTAATCAGCTCATCTCGTTCTTCTTCATTTTCTCTAAAAGGGAAGAAGAAATGAAACCAGAAGGATTTTCCTTCTCCGAACTTGAGTCGCTTTGAAGAAGGAAATTAAATGGATGCAATGCAGACGGAAAGCTCCACTCTCGCGATACGATGCTGTAGTAGATTTGCAGACATGAGGAACGCACTTTTATGAGATGAGTTAGGACTCTATTCCGAAACGATGAATTGCGGAAGCCGTAACTGTAACCATCGCAAGCTCACAAGGAGGAATCACTACGGAGTTGATGATGTAGTAGTGGTAGTAGTTAGTCATCGACGATAGGCTAAACTTTGTGCTGAGCTGCACAAGTCGTCTCCCTAATGAAGTTAAATTACGACGGGATATGATGATACCATTAAAGTTCACTGGGAAGATATTTTTTTTTTGTTTCTCCGTCGGCGCTCTTAAATTCTCCAGTAGGAAGGAAGGAGAAAAGCGAAAGCGGCGGTAGTTCCAAAAACGGCTAGAGAGAATTATGATGAAGTCTACATAAAATGGTTATATATCACTGCGTTAATTTACTAAAAAGACGCATCATGATGACATGGAAGTACTCCACAAGCACAAAATTGTTATCACTTGTTCCCTTGAAAAATCATCAAACTCTCCGTGAGGTCAGCGATTAAGCTAACCAAGAATAATCATGATATTGCATGCTTTCTTTTCATCAACCCAGCACCACGAGCACATTGCCGTGCTGTACACAAGAAAGAAATCTTTCTTTGCTGAGTTTAGTCATGACCATGATCATAATCTTCATCGCCTCCGTCGACGAAAAGAAGCAGACCTCATTGTATTCATATGGCATTATTGGCTCTTGTGGCTCTCAATACGATAAATCTTGAGCTTATACTTTCATATCATTATTCAAATCAATTAACAATTCTTTTTTCTTCCCACACATCAGCCATATCCATTTATCACATCAAGTCATGACTATGACTCCTGACAGGGGAAACGGGTTCGACTGGCGTGCCATAAAAAAAACAAATAATCATTAGGACCTAATTTGCATTCGATTTTTGATTCGTTATATTTTTCCATCTCAACAAATAAGTTCCTTTCTCGACTCAAGAAACTCAAGATACATCGGCTTCTTTTCTTGATTGTTAATGAAGCGAAGAATAAAAAGACGATGCGCCTTTAGATACTTAGTCATGGAAAGCTTATAAGTCTGGAATATTTACTACGCACGATATTATTATTGGGCTCTTTTCAGCAAAAAAAAATTCGTTTATATTGAGTATAAGAGCATCGTTCATCTTGTCAGGCTGGGTCGTGGCATGACTTCAATCCCCACCAATTCCATTTCTTCGGTCGACGCATCCCCCAAGTAAAAATTCAAAGTGGTTGTTTCTGCTGGCGGTGAGTGGTAGGGAAGAGTAAGAATCAAAATCCACAGTTATTTTTCATTCCATCCTATTTTGACAGAGTGTTTCGGTCATGCCTCCATGCATCTCCGCTTTGATAAATTGTATGAATGGAAAGTGCTCTCCGTCATTACATTTATTTTTATTAGGACACGACACGACTCGACTCTTCAAGAGTCTTTAAACTTGCGGTAGCTAAAAAGGGAAAAGAAACAGCAGAAGCTGATTTTTTTCTCTCTTTGACTTCTTCTTTGGCATCCCGGGCAGCATCAGGCACCAGTGAGTGATCAAGAACAGTCATCTACTACATCACATCAACGGCAGCAGCAGCTACAACAACAAAAAAATCAATGATTTGCTATTGCCGTTACGTCAACTTCTTCATGCTTATCTTCACTGATACCGTGTGTGTGTGTCTACTTAACATTCCTCCTGGTGAAAATGTAGACACTTTAAAATAGCTTGATTCATTTTCATTGTTATTACAAACCATGACCATCATCATCGTCATCATCATTTCATGGTCGTGATCATTCAAAAGAAATGCATTCATCAAACCCAACTGCTTTCCAATACAGGTAAAGGCCATCAGCATAATTGAAAAAGAGACTCTCGATCAATGGAAAAATATATTTATGTGGTGAACTTGTTCTCTACTTACGCATTCAGAAAGTGCATTCTTCCGTTGCACTTTTGCTCCTCATGATGGTGTGCGCACTCTGGAAAATGATGCACACAGAAATTCTTGACAGGATTCGAGCGGTTGCACTAGGATTCAATGGGAGCCCCCAGGTCTCGTTTTTATTAGAGAGTGGTGCATAAGTGCTCGAAAAAGAGAGAAGTTTCCTTTCATTTACTTTTCTTGTGCAGTACCATTAACTAGAATTGATCAGGCCTAGTCGTACGTTCTACAACTCAGGCCAACATTACGTATTGTAACGTAACACAACACAACTTCACATCGCCCTCCTCCCTTTCCTCCTTGAAACTTGGGGAATGTCGATGTTGAATGAGTGAGGCTCAAGTAGTCTCTAGTTATGCCGCAGTAGTTTGAAGTGATGTTCTCCTAAAATCATGGGATAGTAAAACTTACTGAGCTATAAAAAATCTTTAATGCTACGCAAGTTTTTTTTGTGTACACGCAACGGGGAGAAATGACTTCTTTTCTCTGGAGGAGTAATAATAAGACCGTAATATTATGCAATTTTCCTCGTTTTCCACGTTCTTTCAGAAAGAATGCGTGCGGAAAAAGAAAGCTGTAAAGTCATAACTCATTCCTTAAAATGCACCGAAGGGAATAGAATCCTGTAGCGAAAGGAAGAAGGAACAGAAGGAAAAGGAGCTTCACTTTTCTCTTTTTACGCACCTTTTCCTCGGCTTTTTACAGACAGTCGCACTGATTCTGATACTGCAACTACACGGGCAGCGTCTTCTAAGTTTCGCTAACGAGATATGAAAAATAATAGGGATATGTTCCAATGCCATATCATGTCTCGGAACTGAAGTGAGTTGCCTTGTCTGGCGCGGGCTAATGTGGTTGAATAATAATAATGTCTATGAACCATTATACATTTTTTCTTGCTTTTACTACTCCAGCGCTCAGACTTTGTTCCCCAAGAACTTTTATTGATGATGAAGGTTTATTCTCTGTGAGAAAATTTCCGTGTTATTCGGGACGACGGAAATGAAGTAGAAATGCATGTGGAGAGCTTCTTTCCATCACGCGTGGGATATGATATGATGCGAAAAGATGGGGTAGAAAAAAAAGTTATTTAATACTCTCCATGAATCCCTGTAAGATATAGAGTCGACGGATTTTCGATGAGCACACGCATCGCTTCTACAGTGTACACCTCATCGATGAAACTCTTTTTTGCACCTTTTTGGTATCGGCCTTTATTTCTCTCCGAGTAAAAAGTTATGCAGGTCCCTCAAAGAAATTTCGAGAAAAATCGACGATATTCATGCTAGAACTCATTCAGATTCTGGTTTTTTTAAATAAACTACATTAAAACACAATAAGGTTAGATAGGCAGCAATAATAAGAAAATACGTGTTAGTCCGTATGAATGAATGGATGAAAGTGAGGCTATATCGTGCTCACATGTCGTTTTCCTGATCATTTGCTTCGTTTCATTCATTCCTAGTTTTGAGTACAAAAAAGGTTCTCCCCGTTTTACTTTTCGTACGGGAGGCACGGTTCACGATTTCACATTAGAAGAGAAAAACGGATTGCTTGGTGGTAGTGGAGAATGTGACTGCGGGGCTTTTTGATTTAATTTTAATTTATATGAAATCGAACCGGAAATAGAAGTGTGAAAGGCGAGGAGGCAGTCCAATTACTCCATAGACTATTTCTGGCATGCCACGAGGCGGAGAAGAAATCTGGGAGCTTATTGTACTCTCTTTGAATAGACCAGGACCTCCGAGATCTAAAGAATTGAAGAGGAATTATGCGTGTAACTATGGCCTGGGCACTATTTTAATGGTGGAAACGTGACCAAAAGACTCACCTTTTTTATTAGGAGAGAACGTTGCATTGCATTTCATACGTGCCTCGAGGTACTTGGGCTCCACCTCAGATAAAAAACGGCTTTCTTTCACTCCCTACTACATATGTCGCAAGCATTTCTTCGGATTCTCCATTTTACCGGGTTTAATTTCAATAAAAAAGGGTAAAAAGTGGGCTACACGTTTGTCACCTTTGATAAAACTTCTCCCGCTAAGGAATTCGGGGTGACAGCCGTGTAGCAAGAAAAAAAATTGCTCAGGAAGAATGGAATGGGATTCTGTTTTGGAGGAAAAAACCGTGATATTTTTTCACTCACTCACTGGGTGAGTACCAAACTATGCACGAAAGTATGCCGCTGGTGATTCTATGTTGCCAACATTTTTCACAGTCTACACTTCCGAGGATGAATACCAAAAAGTCAGATGCACCTGAAACCAATCCAATCCATGAAATGAGTTTTAGCTCGAGCCTGGCCTGGTCTGACTTGGCGCGGCGTGGCATGGCATGGGCCCTTCCATGATAGGTTCAACTTTTTTCTCCTAATTCACAAAAAAATTGGCTCGACTCCACGTTTAACTGAATTACCACCAGGGAATTAGCAATGCAGCAGTGGAAAAATATAAGAAAGGAGTGAAAAAAACACACACACGATGCTCCCTTACAGATAATACACAGCGCATCATCTCAAGTACCCCGTGACATATCCCTACTGTTTTTCTCTCCATAAAAAAACTTTTTGGGAGGAAGATGATTCTTTTTTGCGTTAATAGTATTCCCATTTCCCATATGATTCCTTCTTGATGAACAAGATGAAGTTGGGAAAACGAGGTCGGGGAAAGGAGTATCACTATCGTGATCATCATCATCTTCGTTAACGAGGAAGCATAAAAAGTAGTGGTAGAAGGTAAGGCAGATGTAGTATAAGGAATGCATGTATGACATTATCCAACGGATTTTCGCCTTATTGTCTCCCATCTTTAGGAAAGTAACACGTTCCCAGTCATCTCACGTTCCAAGTCTCACACTTTCCTTCCTTCATTCTATTTCTTACGCAGGTCGCAAGTCACTATAGGATCGCATTTTTTTCCTTCCGCCACTTTCTTGTGTATTCGCCCTTACCAAGAATGGTTCTGGTTGAGACACGACACCACATGTATATTCTCATTGGTTTGCTTTAAACAATTGGCATCTCTCCTTGAGATGTGCAAACAATTTATGCTTACTTATTTATGGTGAGTATTTTTGTTTGCCTATGTAAAATCAAACGGTGGGAAGTTTCTAGTGTCCCGTGAGGGGCCTTGGAACAAGCAGAAATTTATTTTTGTTATGAACTGCCTACAGGTATTTGAATGGAGATTGTTGACATTAAAAAACAATTTTACAATTTCATTTCATAACGAAGTGTACTTATCCCACCCTCTCCTCTTTCAAGGCTCTTCTACTCTAATTCAAGTGTTACTTGCACGGCCCGAGGAAAAACATTAAATAAGTACAAAAGATCCAGCAAACAAGTACAAAACGATTTATCACTCGCTTCAACCAGAAATGCATTGCTAGTTCTGGTGTGTCCTCTTGCAGTTTCAACAATACAATAATCTGAGATGAAGAAGTCTGCTTCTTAGAAAAGAGAATAGAAGTACTCAGGGACCCGCGTCGTGCTTGTAAACTTCTTCAGCACTCATGAGACGGGGATAAACAATAAAATATGAGGTTCTCTAGATTTTAAAACTGTTCTCACTCCCTCCCACTTCTACAAGTCGTCGTAGATCATGGTTTTAAGTTTATTTTTCGTTCTTTCCCCTATTCCATTTTCTCACTCTTTCATTTCCTCCCAGCCACCGAGGAAGTTTACTTTTCCCATGAAGATATATTAGTGTTAGTGGTTTTTGTTCCAATAGCAGCAATGGTAATAATGTTGATGGCCCCTGCAGACTCCAAGTTCCTCATGGAGTGTACCATCGAAGCGTGCACTGCATCAGAAGCCACACAGATACACACTGTACCCCAATCTTTTCCCTTTGGTATGGAGCAACTCATCTAAAATAGATGGATTCCTTGAGAAATGGAAAGACTTTCTCCAGCCACAGAGCATCTTTCCCCTTTCATCCGTCTTCCTTAAAATAACCACCACTCATTTCCTTCCTACTTCCGTAATGGGTTACTCCCATCGCTTTCAACTTTTGAGAAAAAAAATTGTGGATAGGAGGCTGCTGGAAGAGATTTCGATCCAGATGAAGCATTTCACTTACGCATTTTAAGACTTTGGTTAACCCCATCGTTTTCCGCTGAGCGTAGAGTAGGGAAGAGAAGGACTGATCTTACAAAACGCACATTGGTCGGAAATCCACTCCTGCATCCAATTCTCTTTTTGACCATAACCATAATAAAAAAGAATCCCTTGTTTGTTTAACTGCATTAACTGCAAATATTACACAGCATCGTTGGATGCGTTTTTTATATCTTCATGGGAAAAGTAAACTTCCTCGGTGGCTGGGAGGAAATGAACATGATATACGACGACTTGCAGAAGTGGGAGGGAGTGAGAACAGTTTTAAAATCTAGAGAACTTCATATTTTATTGTTTATCCCCGTCTCATAGTGCTGTAGAAGTTTACAAGCACGACGCGGGTCCCTGAGTACTTCTATTCTCTTTTCTAAGAAGATTTCTTCATCTCATATTATTGTATTGTTGAAACTGCAAGAGGACACACCAGAACTAGCAATGCATTTCTGGTTGAAGCGAGTGATAAATCGTTTTGTACTTGTTTGCTGTATCTTTTGTACTTATTAAATGT
>JAHZNH010001938.1:0-12785 GCA_027744355.1 Tyrannoseira gladiata | reverse complement strand
AACTAAGCAGCAGCGCTTGCAAAACGTTTTTTGGAACCCTCTATAAAATCTAAGGATTGGTGGGTTGGTTGGTAGGTGGCTTTAAAAAATTCCTCTGTAAAGTTCACGAGAAACATTTTTCGATGTGGGATGGTGATGACGATGATGATGATGATAATGCTCTTGTCTTGTCTCGCCCCGTGCATTCATTATGGAATGATAAGTGATGTGCTTAAAAATAGATGCCATTTAAATACAATGTCGTAAGTTTATTTACGTTCCGGAATGAGTCACCACACCACACAATCATCCCATCCCAATCCACCCGAGTTGAGATTTCCGTTGTTTATTTCGCGGGTTTATGATGGGACATGGGAACTCTGTATTTATTTGTTTGGAATATTTCGTAGCGCGAGTAAATAAATGGAACTTCCCGTTTACTATTCACAGTACTCACTTGTGTACCAATCGGTGAGCCAAATATTGACCCCAAGAAGAGAAGCCAGTCCGAAGGAAAAAAGCGGATCGGACTTCCTTCTTCCGGATTCTTGATGAATCAAATACATAACCGTGATATGTATACACCATTGCATTGGAGCCACATTTATTATGTTGCGTGGTGTGGCTTGGCTTACGGAACAGAAGTTCTGTTACCGAACGTAATACATCCAAAATTCATTTCCTGTTGGAGCATAAAAGCATTCGTGGGATCGTGAGGAAGTCCGTGTGAATGTAAGGGTTTTTGACGGATGATTGTCGTGTCTGAGGAAATGGGTACGGAACGGACGGACGGACCCGCGTACTTATTTGATGGGAGAGGACAAGATTAAAGTTTGCACTTAGACAAATTGAATGTTTTAAAATGGATGCAAGATTACATGATGCGGAGGTAGATCGATGTAAAGTTGGTGTGTATCTTTCCACATGCAAAATTCTTTCATTTTTTTCATGCTCCGCTTTCACGGGCTTCATTTCAAAACCGTCACATGACGACTCTCGGTCGGTCGAGTCCAAAAGAGCAAGAAACTCTGAAAGCGGTTACATGAGCGTAAAAAATAAGCTGAGGAAAATGAATGGACTTACCTTTCATGGTTTAATCAACTCTTGAGAAGTACTCGTCATTCTGCTGCTAAGAATATCGCTGGCAATACTCTATACTTCTGTAGTATTATAGGCGGTGGGAGAATATAATAATGCGGAGAAAGGAGCAGATGCTACCTTTTCCAAGAGCGTCGAATGGGATAGTAACAATAGTAGAGGAGAGAAAGAGTCGTGGATGAGATCACTGGAAGCGGTGGATACATGTGAAATGTCGGTGTAGTAGCAGCAGTATCCTCACTTCCACTTCAAGGATAGTTTTTGTGCACTCCTATTTTTTTGTCTTCCCTCCCGAGTCCCTTGAACTTCTCGGCGCTTGAACTCCAGGAAGAAAAAAAAATCGAGGTTCCTAAAGTCCTATAGTCCCCCGCCTCCTGAAATTATAGAACGAGAGAGAGAGTTGCCAAAAAGGGAAAGAAATCGATTTTCCTCCTATAGAGCCCTTATAAGGCACCTCGCATCGCCAGACTGCTGACATTGCAGGGATAACAAAGCTCCTGATAAATAGCGTATATAAATGGGATATTGCATGTAGGCAGAAACTTTCCTCGAGATTCCTTCATCATTCGACAATGTCAGTTGTAGGCTAATGCTCCTTCCTCCCCCAGCAGTTGGCGAGGAGAGGTACCCTTTCATGAGAGAAAATAAAAAAAAGTTTGCGGAACTTGCCACGCCAAGCCATACCACACCACACCAAGCCACCCGGCTATTATCAATCCCTTGGAAAACTTTCACGGACAAAATCGCGCTTAGTACTACAACATCTGCAGTTCTATAGACTTTAGTTAGACTTGACTTATGGAAAAAAGTACTCCACTCGACTCGACTCAACTCAACTCGAAAGGAATTTCATCCCGTTTATAGGCCTACTCAATAGCGTGGCTCAGCCAAGTTCCAAGTTCCAGCAGAAAAAAAATCCTCAGGGGAAGACAAGACAAGGGGAACATGAACGCTTCATGCATTATAAAAAACCCCATATAAGTAAGAAGCTTCATGGTTCCCTTTCCCTATCGAAATTGTCAGTTAAGGTTTTATATCAGGAATGAAAGGAAAGGTCGCTGACCTCCAAAACTCGCAGAAAAAAAGGGACAAGAGCAGGAATCTGCACCGCGAATCTGGATCAGCTCTCCGCAAAAAAAGATATATTTGTCTGTTAGGATACTGCGACTTATACATATGTACTTAGTTAGTTCAGGAAAATCTGTAGTCTTCCTCCTTCAGGAAAAGATTTAGGAAGAGAATGTGCGGAGGTGTAATAAGTACAAAAGAACAAAAAATACTTTTCCTCTTCCCCCTCAATGGATTGTTCCTCCCTCGTTGAGCGGAAACAAATTGTGGTGGAGGGAAAGAATAAGTACTCACTTGATCCTAAGGAGCCAGGGATGATCCTGTCCAGAATGGCGAAACTTTTACCGGGATGATATATGCCTTCTCCTCGAAGCACGGCCACTCGGCGCTAGAAGAATCCCTGAAAACAAAAAAAAATAAGTTGGAGGGAAATTAGTCTCTCCCGATATTAAAAATGGTTGGCCATATGGCCGAGAATTCTTCCTAGGTAGTTTTTGCGTAGTGGGATTCACGTTACGCTGCGCATGGGCGAGGAGCTTGGAGGAGTCAGTAACTTCCTCCTCCTATTATTGTTTGTTCACCCTGCACAAAATACATATTTTCATGATCATGATCACCATCACCATTATTAATTTGTAGGGCATTGTAGTGCGATTTTGCGTGTTTCGTTTTCATTAAATATCTCCCAGCCTTTCACTTTCATTTTCGAGCCAAGGGGAAATTATTCATCAGCGCTGGAGCCAGAACTACTCAGGATCTGCGGGTACTCCAGCAAAATCAGTAATGTATTCTCAGGGCTATTTTAAGGAGCCGGTAATGGGCCCAATTAAAAAAGGGAAATGAGGAGATAGATAAATAAGTACAGTTATAAAAAGCATGGATCGAGTGGCTAAGGGACTCTGTGGAAAGTATCACTCTCCCAAAAATTTTAATATTTATGGCACCTCATTATTGCCATTCAGATTCAGAGGGAGGCAAAGTACCTCGGACCAGCAGCATTCCGGAGAGTGAGTGAGTGAGTAGTCGTCACACACCGCATCCCTTTTTGTAAAAATGCCATTGACCTATCTCTCCAGAAAGGCTGCGTCCGCTAGTTCAAAGGCACGGTGCATATAAGCTCTTTCCATTATGATTTTACTAAAAAAAGGCATCAACTTTTTTCCTTCTGGCTGCGGGTACGAATACCTCAAGCCCAACCATGCACACTTCTTCTGATATTATTATTGCCAAGGCTATATTCTCTCCCTTTTTTGACTTGGAAGGCAGTAAAAAAATATGTTTGTTTTTTAAGGGAACGCCATTATAGTGCTATTGTCCGATGCTTCAGGTACTTTTTTTAGAGAATGGATCAGTCCAGTTCCATAATAAAACATCCGTTCAGCTCAGTTCAGTTCAGTACTTTGTCTCACAGATAAAAAATCGTCATGACTTCGTTTCCAGAGTGCATTGTCCCCATCTAAAGGTCAGGAGCACGTGGGAACGGGACTTTTATTAGCCGAATGCATCAAATCAGAAGGAACTGGAATGTATTATACCATGGATAACAGCACCGTAAGTACTTTTCCTGGACTGGAGTTCATTTCAATATTCATTCAAGTACTTCTCTGACAACAAAAGGTCAATAATATTTGCTCCCAATCCGATTACATTCCGAAAATTCAATTTCATGAAGAATTTACTGGAGCTCGTAAAAAACACGACTAAAAAATTAGGGAGGACGTGTACATGACAAAAGTCAAACATGATGATTAGTAATGAATTTATTGTTGCTTATTTTCCACCCTAGTTTAATTTTTTCCATGGGGATTTTTTACCAACCTAAAACACGAAGCATAGATGGAAACGCTCAAAAAGCACAATTGGCTCTTTTATTGCGATGTTGACAGTCTTTGAAGTAGTCAAATGGGGTGGCCACCTACTGGAACAGATTTATTAGCTTCAGAGTTCTTCAAACATTTCAATTTCAATAAGTCACGGGAAATCCCGAAATAATGTACCTGAAGCTTCAATCCAGTTCATGAGTATTCATGAAAAAAAAGATCAATAAATAAATATTCCTAAAATACTCGTCGCTAGGGATAGGGCGTGTATTACTGGCACTGCATACATTTCATGGGTGCCTAGGTATCATATCGCCTTAGTTCATTACAATTTTTTTCTAGATCATTCCAATCCAAACATAGTAACCATGAACGCAACTCACGAACTTCGGAGAAGGAGATTCATTATTCAAATGGTCACAAACGTGGCCCCACTAGTGATGGCGTAATTGCTATTATGTCGTCGTTTCGCGGTTTCATATTTCCTCGTTCCACAACCAGCACAAATTCTTGTTACTTAATTCAGTAAGTCGAAACCAAAGCCAACGACGACATGGCAATTCGGTTAAGCATTTCTAGTTTTTTTTCCTCCTTTTCTCGTGTTGCTCTCCACTATCTACTTGGAAGTGAACGTGAAATTGTAGGAAGTGGATGGATAAATACTCTATGAAGCCTACTCACGAACGTCGCCTCGTCTTCTGGTGGATTTTCACCGAGACTCACATTGCCCTCCACAAGTAAGCAAGCAAGTTAAATAGTCGGCCCACTCTTACGTAACNCCTCCACAAGTAAGCAAGCAAGTTAAATAGTCGGCCCACTCTTACGTAACAGGATTGGTAGGAACTTAGCAAGTCAGTCCGTCAGTATTACTTTTTCTATGGGCTTGGCTTAGGTCTCTAGACAAATAGTACTATGTAGTAGTATAGTTCTAGCATTACTATTCTCCCCAGAATAGATCCCTATTGACCTAGTTTCCCAACTTCTCATTTCTGACGGCAATACTTACAAAATAAAGCCTGAATGCGTACCTACTTCACTTTTACGCGTACTACAATCTAGGATACGTGCTTCACTTCCTGTGAAACTTTTTTCGTGGAAATACATAATTTTCTTTCTCCCCCTGGTTCAATAATCCGCTCACTTCCTCCGTCCATCCACCCACATTCCCACTCCAAGTACGAGCTCGCAACTCAAGTATTTATCAATGCACTGCATGGCTTAGTGGAGTCTGCTCTCAGTCTGTAGTGATGAATGAGCAAGGCTCGTAAAAAAGGCTTTGGGAGGTAAAAATAGGTTTAGGAGCTCCCACAGAATGTTTCATCTTTCGGAACATCAGAGCCGCACCAAGATACATACATAGATACACTTCTAGCAATACTTCAAAAGTCATGATATAAAAAGGGGAAATATGCATGTTTTCAAAGTAATTTATAGACAAAGTTCGAGAAAGTAGGCTTTTTTTATTCCCAAAGCTCTGGAGAGTGGTTTCGGTTTCATGTAAACATTCTTCTTCCTTCCTCTGTCAATCTTGCGGAAGCAAGTCGGAGAAATGGCTTTCGCATTTAAAATCAAATTAGCTAGGGCAGACGGAGACATGGAAAGGGTTTGGCTGGCGCTCCGCATCTGAGAGCGCATTCAGCCATCAGTGGAGGGTAAATGGTAATGAATATTTCGTAACGTAACGCGGTTAGATCTTTGCCATATGCGTGGAAGTAGCACATGTAGAGATTTTCCCCAGTTGAGTAAGTAGGCAATGTATCTACATACACCATACTCACTACTTAGATCCCATCATCGTCATCATCAACTTGCTGGAGCTTATCACTGTAAGTGTACATGAGAATCGTAGTATGTAGCTTCCTGTTTTTATATCCCTCCAGTGAAGGGAAAACATGCGACAAAATGAAGTGGACTTGCGACAACTTCGTCTTTGCGTAAGATTTCGGGAGAAGTGAAGCGAATTTGATGGGTAGAAAGTGATACGAGCATACATAGTCTCGTTGAGTGCATCCCATATCCTCTTTCTCATATGGGAAAAGTTCTATAAGGTGAAATGAGTCCAGGCAGTTTGACCTAAAACCGTGTCATTCCCTCCTGACACATTTTTTATGACGTTGGTTTCGTTCAGTTTGGTCGTCGCTGCTGAAGTCACTTTTTTATTATTTGGTGATGATGATGATGCTGAGCATAAAGAGACAGAGGAAGTTGTTACGTATATTTATTCTCGTGTTACGTTACATTACATTATTAGGAAAATTTCCGGATAGTCACATGCCCTATACATGATTTCCAGAAAAGGGGAAGTTCCCCCCAGAAAATTCGTTGCATATAAACATTTTTTTATGGAATTGGAATTCTGACGAATAAATTTGGTCGGAAAATTGACACGTAGTAAGCACCAAAACTTGTATGGTTGGTTATATGAGTGAGCGAGGGAAATGATCATATTTCTGGATGGAAATAGGGCATCAACCTGAGTGAGAAAGAGGATATATTTCTTTGAAGTGAAAGCGAAAGTTCTGAGGGATACTAACCCTTCCCAAAAAAAAAACTTTTTTTTAACCTAGTTTCCCCTTGTTAGGAACTTGCATCATTATGTATGGGATTTCGTGGGAACCTTTGTGATATGTGTTGAAGTCAAAGTTGTTTTGTGGGGATTTCTTCTCATCTTCAGTAGATCGTGAGTATTTATTTCGGTGCAACGACAACCCATTCAAAATTGGGCATGCAGGCCTTAATGCATCTGCTGCAGTGAAAAATTTTCTCCTTGGAATGAAAATGAGAAGCATATGAGCTACGGGGATCATTTCGCATTCGTTTATAATTTTATAGTCCTCACTAAAACTAGTTATAGTAACAGACCGTTATAAGGTGATTTAAGCTTTAGCCCGATTCAAAAAGATAACCTATCGAAGGGTAATTTCCCCGTATTATAAATATTTTTTGATTTGACGTGCAAACTACACAATTGACTAATTCAAAAAACTTGAAATGAAGTAAAATTCGTTGAAAAAAATTTAACGATTCAGTCATCATTGCGCACTACGTGATCAATCAACGCGTTGGCTGATGATAAATCACCTCCACAGCCCTGTTCGTTCCTTTCATTGGCCACAAAACTATTTTGAAGCTTTCGCCCACACGATCACTCTCATCATGATCATCATCATCACTCAAAGAAACGAACTTGTACTTTCCTGCTGCGAAGTAGTAATGAAAGTACAAGTGCTTCAGAGTTAGGATCGATAACTCATGGCGAATCTGTGTCAAATGTCACTGACTTCTCCAGCGAAAAAGCAGCACAACAGTGGCTGCTGTGTGGTGTGGTACGGTGCAGTACTCGAGTGGCGGTGGTGTGGTGGTTTGGTTCGATGGATGGTTGCTAGTTGCTGGGTTTGCTCAAAACATCACATCCACATCTATCCACATCCACACACGCAAAAGAAAGAGACCAAGAACAACGGCAGGATTGCATGCAAGTCAGTCAGTAACCAAGAAAATTATACGTCAGCGAGCGGAGCCAGCAGTGAAAATAAATTGTATCATGCGATGCGAAATGTTTCTTCAGAGGAGGAACGAGTATTTAAGTGAGTAAGTTCGAGCTCTTGCCCTTTATAGCTTAAATTATTTACTTCACTCCAGCCTAGAGTAGTTTGTGGAGAACGCGGAAATAATATGATGTGAGCTCTTGTGCGGCTCCCTATATCGCTTTAATTTTCTGAGCTGTATTATGGCATCCTCTCACTAGAGTCAAGTCAGTCAGTAACCAAGAAAATTATACGTCAGCGAGCGGAGCCAGCAGTGAAAATAAATTGTATCATGCGATGCGAAATGTTTCTTCAGAGGAGGAATTATTTAAGTGAGTAAGTTCGAGCTCTTGCCCTTTATAGCTTAAATTATTTAGTATTTCACTCCAGCCTAGAGTAGTTTGTGGAGAACGCGGAAATAATATGATGTGAGCTCTTGTGCGGCTCCCTATATCGCTTTAATTTTCTGAGCTGTATTATGGCATCCTCTCACTAGAGCTTATTTAATGCTCTTATAGGTGCACTGCTCTTGAGTCTCGATTTTCACCGCCCAGAACGAGAGTTCGTGGAAAGGGAAAGTGCTCCTCGAAAGTGCTTTATCCTGGGGCACTGGGAAGGAAAATTTCCTTTCTCTGGCGACTGAGAAAGTGAAAAGAAAATCGATCTATGCTTGTTTTGGATACGCTCACCCTTTGCTACATTTTGGGGGCCGAGTCTCTATAATCTAATTAAAATTGAGAGGGATATGACAAGAAGGCCTAGGCTTTTCAGTTATTGAGGCTGGACTAATCAAGCCATGATTAAGAACATATATCAATGGAGGGAATTGAATTACGATGAGAATTCATTTTAACAGTTCCAGCTCACGATAAATATTGTGGGGCTGGTTAGGGACATTCAAGTTCATGAGTGAGCACAATCTTGATTAGTTTCTGGAATTTTCCAAGAACTCAATCTCAAGTTTGTCCATATAATCATTGTGCTCGAGCCAATTTTGCTGTCAATGAAAAACCTCAAACTTGCCATCATTTCCGGATCATGTCCCCAAAAAAGTGCAATGCTTGTTCTGGGCGCATCAGATTAATATGAGTCATATCAAACCGCTGCCAATTTGTAGCATCCATTATCATTAGAACACAGCTTAAATATCAGAGCCCAGCAGGTAGTATGAAATGAACTACACGAGTTAAACATGTTATTCGTTCGATCCTTTCCTCGAACACCTCATTGTTGGTCAAAGCTAAGGTTTTGGTAGTAGCTTCAACCTCTGCAAATAAACGTCGTTGTCTGAAAGGATATGACCATCTATCATGCATGTCAGTCAAGAC
This sequence comes from Tyrannoseira gladiata, assembly GCA_027744355.1. Taxonomy (NCBI): domain Eukaryota; kingdom Metazoa; phylum Arthropoda; class Collembola; order Entomobryomorpha; family Entomobryidae; genus Tyrannoseira; species Tyrannoseira gladiata. The sequence continues at coordinate 3,965 of JAHZNH010001938.1, read as the reverse complement.
GAATGTTCATGGGAGTTCATAAAAAACTGTAGAATTTTTCCCTCTACCAGAAGCCAAGCTCATGTTACATTTCCATTTTTGTGGGATACTCACCCAAAACCCAAGCCATGCGCTCGTGTGGCTCTCAATTTAGCGAAAAGAGACTGCCTGACTACTTAACTTGACGGCGCCTTAAAACCTTCAACTCGTCCTACAGAAAATGAACTTAAATAGAGTCATGAAACAATGAAACAGTCTCAAGATAAGTGAGATGGATGCGAGCAACTACACAGGTGGAGTAGGTATACCTACCACAAGCTCAATCTATGTGAATTTGAAGGGTTTTTGGTTAAACTTGGACTTAAACTTTGTCTTGTTGGATTAAAGTCACAAAAAATTAGATAATTTTGGGGTGCAAATTTAGGTAGTCGTCCCTTTGTTTGAGGGGTGCCTACTGCTCTGGTCATTCATTGAGTTCGTGCTCAGCCACTAGAATTTATTCTGCGCAGGCATTGTTTCATGGTTCTATAATCTTCTAAACCTTGTTCATGAACTAGGGAAAAGGATCAGGTTAAGAGGTGTTATTCAACCCATCCGTTTTTTAAAAAATTAAGTGAATGATGATGACGTTTACATGAAGCTAATCTTTTAGCTAATTTGACACCTGGCTACAGGTTCAAGCACGTTCAACAAAAAGGGATTCTTCCGGCGGTACCTGTTATATGCATAGGTACTCGTGGAAAACGCACCCGACAATAAGTTTTAAATATTTGGAGAATTCTTGGAAAGTCATCAATACTTCCATTTCGTGAAACTGATGCAGTTTTTTCTGTAGCGACAACCGTTACTAGGACTGATCTTTCTATTTTTTTATTTCGTTAATTTAATTCGTCCAACTCCCTGATTTTTATTAAAATTGCTGGAATTTTACTTAATTCATAAAGTTCCATCAATATATTGGATGATCCGGAGTTTGCTGTCATATTAAGTATGATCTTATCGATGCGATGCAATGTAAGTTCATTATTACCCCAAACAGCTTGTTTTTCTGCCGAGAGGCTAATGGCACGGAATTGGAAGGAATTTGTGACGTTTACAGGTCACAGGCACAGGTAAAGGAAATGCTGAAGGAATTGATGTAATTGTAATAATAAATAAGTAAAATATGAGTCAGCATCAGCATACATGAAGTACTACATTGCATTGCTAAGGTAAGCACTCACATTAATTCGCGAGGGATAAGATAACCCTAGAAAATTATAGAACTTGGTTAGCTAACAAGTAGTAGTACTAGCGAGATCCTGTGGAGGCAACGTAATGTGCGCAACGCATGTTCTTGAAGTTCACTCGCGTAAGTAATTTCCACCCAATGAAGATTGAACAGTTCCCCAAAGTATGAATACGCATTCATAATATGAATGATGTACACAGTTGGAATCAGATAAGAATTGTTTCATTTGTTCGTTGCAATTTCCTCTGATTGTTGACGTCTGCAGAGGAACATGCATGCATAGTGCATGGGAGTGATGAAAAACGGAATGAAGGTTCCTATTCCTCCTAACGAATCCACTTTAATGCATTAAATATAATGTGCTTATATGATTGGAAATCCTTTTTTTCAACAGCCAGCAACGGTAGACAGGACAAGGCGAGAGCAAGAGTGCAATGAACAACGAAAGGTCAACCAATATATTCTTGTTAAGCTGGATTGGAATAGGATGTCCTATTCCATTACAATCCAACAACCATTAATACATTCACAGAATTTATGTATTCATTCATATTGCTGAACTTCTTCTTCCAATAAATGTAGGATCGTACGTGTTTTTAAAATAATTACTGCGATGATATGATGATGACGTCGAGGAAGCATATAGATCTAGTTTTAAAGCAAGTATCATGTCAGGGGACAACTTCGGCACGCTAGAAGTAAATACTTTTGATCTGTGCGAAATATAAGTAAACTACTTTATTTAATAGCGTGACTGTGGGGCGCAAAGACAGATATCATCATCATCAGCGCCCCTGCTTCCCTCAAAAATAAAAAAAATGAATTTGATATGACTTGATGTCTGTACCCCCATGCTATAGTGCTTCATCCTCATGTGTACATGCACCTAAGATGTGACGACGATCTCATTCTGTCGTTTCAAGTCATTTGGACTCATTCATTGCATAATTTGAAAAAGGGAGGAGGAGGGATCTCTGCGTCCATCTTAATCCTCCCAGGACAGAGACAAATCATTGCATTCCTAATGTGGGATTTAAATATGCAAAAACAAAATAAGAGACGCAATATTATTATTGTTTGTCATTTTTTACGAATGAGGTAGGCCTGAACTGAGCCAAGTATCCTAGTAGCAAAAGAACATATTTTAATTTTGATCAGTGCAAAAGGAAGCCCAAAGATTCCATCAAAAATAACTTTGGGATCGAAGCATTGATTTGTACGAATATGTGTAAAAGTGTCGCTATGGAAGGACCTCTGGCAGCATTGTACTCATTCAATGAAGGACCTGGATTCAGGGGAATTTCTATAATCAATCGAGTACCTGACTGCATTTTTTCAGCCACTACTAACGTCATCTCTTGCTCAAACTAAAAGTCCAACCTTCCCCTCCCCGCACATTTATTCAAGTGACATAACGCAATTTTTCAAAACTTCTGCCCATTTGAAATTCTAATCCCCCTTTCGTTGTAAAGCGTATTAATCATCCTAGAAATCGATGACGTTAGCACAAACCGCGAATCTGATTAGCTATTTATTTCATCGACGTACACGTACTTACTACTCACACTACATCAATGCGGCTCGCATAGATAGTCCTTAATTCCATTCAAATCTATCGGCATCAACAAAAAAAACTTTCTCTTCCTTTTTTGCTAAATATCCTTTTCAGACTCAGCTTCAACTCAACTTCATCCTATGGTCATGGCAGTGTCATTCGTCTCGGATCAAGATGATTTCAAACTGATACTATTATTGTTTCCCCTCCAAGATACTTCCGCATTTTTTTCATGGGGACTTCGAACCCGCCGCAGCACAATGCAGTGAGTGGTACTTAATGATTGAATGATGAATAGCAGATGGCTACATAAGGTGAGTGAGTGAGTGGCGGAGGTACTTATTCATCAACATCAAAACCCCCTAAGTAAGTACTTTACTACCACTATCAACCACGCAACGCACCGTCATCCGATTTTTACGCAATGGTACAATAGTAATCACGACTGAATGAATGAGCGAGTGAGTGAGTGGACATCACGATGCGATGGCTTGACATGAAGATAGGACGGGTTGAAGTGCTACTTGACAAAACAATTGAGTTTTTTATTTCGAGTATGCCAAACCAACAATAAGTACATATGGGGAGCTACTACTTCAATGAGCAAATGAGATACAAGTATAGTAGTAGTACCACTCGGTTTTTACAAGATCGTTTATCTTTCGCTACAATAATAGTTACCGGTGCTTGAATCTCCGCTTGCTTACTTAGCACACTTTTTTTCTACTTCGCTCCCAGATTCACTTTCAATCGGAGCCAAACAAAAACATCGTAAAGGGAGGGAGGGGGTGGTAGTAGTAGTAGTCGTGCAATAGGTACTATTTAGTGGCGGTGGACTAGTGCTCGAGAGAGACCTAAAGACGAGAAAATGACGTCAGTGGAGGATGCGATAGGAATAAAAAAAAGTGTATCTGCATGAATATCTCTTGAACATGCAAGATCAGATCCGAGCCGAGCTGAGCGCTTCTAACAAGATGAATAGCAAGGATGTAATAATAACTAGTAGAAATGCTAGTTAAATACATTACTACGAGTGAATAGTTTAACTATACGAACGTTTTCAAAGATTAAATATCTTGAGCTGAGTTGAATAGGTACAAGCCTATCTGAAAACATTTCACAAGATGATAAAAGGCTTTAGATGCCTACAGCAAGAAAAAAAGATGAGCATTTTAGTATTAGTTGTAGTAGTATCCTTAT
>JAHZNH010001937.1:0-12970 GCA_027744355.1 Tyrannoseira gladiata | reverse complement strand
CGTGTAAGTAAGTAAAACACCCATTAAAAATGGGGTCTCCGTCCAGACCAGATATAACTGGAACGATTTGTTGCCACATCCCATCATCACTTTATCTTCAGTGCAGACTGGGCCTGAGTAAGGCAAGTTCAAGATGATGCAGAGCCGAGCCAAGCCAAAAACTGTATCTCTCTAGTAGATATTATTATTTTTCACCTCGAGCTAAATAAATGGATGCGAAAGCCAAAACCAAGACCAACTGGCTACATCGCTGGCGTTATCTCCCATCACCGGGCGACATGCTGGCTCACTGAAGCTGAAGCCAGGTCAACACAACGCAACACCAGCACTGAGGCGGACAGCCAGAGCCAGATTAGATTTTGTGCAGGAACGAAACTTCGTCTTCCCTTCTCACCTCGGGAATCAGACATGAGCATGAGACATGTTATGAAAGCGGAACACTCTCCGCAACATCAACAACATCAGGATCGTGATCGTGACTGACTTTGACTGACTCCTTCCAATTTTTTCTGAGGTGGATGGATGGTGGAAGACGATGAGTGAAAGCAAAAGGAGCAAAAATTAAGTTTTTCCTTCCAAAAAATTTCTCAAAAAGGGGAGCGTATTTATAACAAGGGCTTAAGTTATTAGCAGGTATTAGGACAATTTTTTACATTTTATTACTCCACATAGATACATACATAAATACCATTAGAGGACTGCTTGGTGCTCCCAACTCTCCCATCTCCCCCTTCCTCACTGGGCTCTCTTTAATCTCTTGCCGTTATTGCTGCCATCGCATCAGCAAATATGGCCATGGCCATAAAAAATATCTCTTCTTGAGCCTGATGCGATCATAAGAAAATGAAAAGTGTGATGAAAACCGTTTACTTTACTGGGGCTTCCTTCACTCGCCATAGCCAACTGATTCCAGATTCCAGTTGGAGGTTCCAACGATAAACCGATATTGCCATTCTAAAATGTTAAAAGTGGAAGACTGGGCTTCCATACCACCGTCGAGTTTCCCCTTTATGCGATTTCTACCTACTTCGTCCTTCTATTTCAGCCAATTCTTCCGAATCTCCAGCCAAACCTTTTATGCACATTTGTTCTTGTCCCTTGAAAAAGTTCCCAGCTCTCCATTCATTACTCCATTCCCATCCATTTGCGCACTTTTTGCCAAGCCAATTTTTCCCGGAACAGCTCGCCACCGCCACTGCCAGCACATTCCCAACTCTTCTTTTCCCAACCTCGCCTCTTCCCACCTTCTCCACCAGCTAATATTTTTGCGGGGTGATTTAATAACCCTCCAGAAAATTAATTTGCTCATAATTATAATTACTCGGAACAATCAAGTTCATTACGGATGGGAACACGTGCGACTAGGGTGGCACACTACCAGCCACCTTCCAGAACCATTCGGTTCAGTTCAGACTCCAGTCTTTTGCCAACAATAGCTGTGGATCTGGATTCTGGATATCATAAGTACGTAGGAGGAAGTTTCTTTTGTTATGCAACCATCATTTTTCTTACAGCCCTCCAAACTTCCAGATCAAGTTTTGGTCTTTTGGTGGTGTAACTGTGCTTATTTAAGTATTACAGCGTGCGTTCCTCTGCTGGGGAAGATTAGGTGGGGCTTTTTGTCCCCATCCCTATGCAAACACTTCCCTTTCGCTGGAGGAAAGGATTGGACTATGGACTGCGCAATAAAAGACCTAAACAATTCGAGTACAAAAGAACTACAAGCAACACTGCCGTTTTTTTATGGATTGGATTATTACGGGGGGAAATGAGTGCACAGGGGGACTATACCTACGGAGTGAATGAGGAGTACAAGGATCATTTTTCCAGTCTCTGGAGTGTCATTGAGTTGACAAAAACACAATTAGATGCTTTCGTGTTCCTTTCGTAATTCCCGTGAATGGGAGCGGAGCCAGTGAAAGCTTGATTGCACGGGATTAGCCATGTTTTTGCACATTGTAGTAATAGCGTAATCACCACTTTAGCCCACTTCTGTTGACACAGCAGCCCTAACCCTCCTGACGAGATCCAGTTGTGAAGAACCCATCTATCCAGGATAAATACAAAGCTGGTTTGGATTGAACTGATCATTCCTATAGGTATAGAAACGTCATAACATCATAACTCCCCCATACCTACATACCTAATGGCTGGTGAAGAGGTATGGTTTCCCCTCCCCCAACCCGAACGAAATAATTAAACCTCGAGCCTCTTGATTGGATTAGGGAGAATGGAAAAACTTTATTGTAAGAGCATTATTATATGATTCCCCTCGTTTCTTCCTAATTTCCCACGCACTCTACGCAACACTGCCACTGGCTCATAATCGGAACTCGCGAATTTGGCGACACTTGGATTGGCGAAAATACGGACTTGTCCAGATACTTGGATGAATACATCGTGATTAGGTCGGAGAAGTTTATCTCTCATGTTGGGGATTCCCGTAGTTTGTTTTTTTTTTGCTCAGGGTCGTCGAATTGCCGCAAGATTTGCGTCTGTTAAAAGTTGCCATTATGTGATTTCGCCACATTGATCCTATAATTTCATTCAATTCATCTCAGCAGCGCAGTGACAAATTATAGTGAACTCTTATTATATCATGAATTCATATCAAGAGCAAACTAGATATAGTGGATGACCTAAACTAAATACATCAATTCTCCACCTTCGCATTCCACCTCACGTTCCAACTTCCAACTTCGCTCCGCACATTGGATTCAAGGGATGAATTAATGGGCGCCACTTCAAAACTTTCAATTTGGCAGTTTCCTCTTGGCTCCTGACAAGAGCACGACCTCAGCCCAGCACTGAGCCCGTGAGTGAGTGAGTGAGGAATGTGTACTCTGCTCTTGATTACCTCTTGTGCAATTCCCAATTATGATTACAACTCGAACACTCGATCCATTTATTTGTTGATCATCACATCACATCACGATCACGGGAAATTGATATATAATGAATGCTGTTCGCTCCCCACACAATATCATTTTGCACGCGCAAGGCCCCTTACAAAAATTGGAGGATCTCGCAGTGTGCACCACCACCAAAAACGTGCGTGCTCGAAATTCCTGAAACGAAAAAGGCCCTTACGATTCGCCAATTTCTCAAGTGTCAGGTCCTTGATTGACCATACCATGCGCTTTTTGGCAAAATATTTCAATGTTTCGTTGGAGAACAATGGCGAGCTTGCTCGCTAAAAATGGGTTTGTTGGCTGCCACCCAGTGATACAATTAGGGCGAAATGGTGCATCCGTTCAGTCCACGATTCCTCCTTGCAAAAAAAAAAAATATTCGCAAAAGCACATTCATACATAATGCTTGAGATCTCAGCTTGGTTTCCCCCAATTAAAGTGGTGATTGGTGATAATTATCCCGTAAATCCACCTATTTGTACTTAGATTGGGGGACATTTTAATTATTTACTGCCATTTCTGACGGGATTTAAACACGCCATAAAATNACTTAGATTGGGGGACATTTTAATTATTTACTGCCATTTCTGACGGGATTTAAACACGCCATAAAATTAAATTTTATTTTTACAAATGGCCCTAATGGCTCCCCAGATGAGATGGTCATTGAGCCATTAAGATTGTATATCAGGAGGACTCAATGATGGCTTCTTGACTCTTTCGCTCGCTTATTACTCAATCCATCCATCCATTCCCACTCATTCCAATCCAATCCAATCTCTACTTTTTCTCGAGGATTGATAATGGCTCTGGCGATTTGTTGTGGTGACGGACGGTAATAATCGCCCTGACTCGATCTGCTACCAGCACCAGCAACGAGCACCTCTCTTTTTTATGAAGTAATTACGGCGTATTAAGATAAATACACTTGGACAGGATACATACCGTATTCTCGGAAATAGAGCACCGGCGCTCTATTAAATTTTTCGATTCGGACCCGGACCCCCCCTCCCCGATCTATTCGAGACCCGGTGCTCGAGTTATTTCAGGTCCGCTTCTATTCTGTCTGATCCTTCTGTACGTGACTCTAAAGGTTCTCTTTTTCGAATGTTTTTTCAAGTAGTTCAGTCAATTCAAACCTGAATTATATGCATATTTTAAGCGTCAAACGTAGTGTATTCAATAAATAAATAGTTCCTAACTTCCTAAGGCAGCATGAAGGTATCAGCGCTATTTTGGACACAGGCATGGATAAGAAAAAGGGGAGTCCTACTACTACAGACCCGCGTTGTATTTCAGGTCCGCGAACTATTTCCGAGAATACGGTGCATCCTTATATTCACTCTTGGTCTTGTCTTCATAGTTTTGCTCCTTTGGAAGGAAGAGAATCAGAATGCTGTTCAGTTTAGTTGTTGTTGTTCCTCAGCAAACGATCCTGATCTGATCTGAGCAAGGCAATTGCCAGCATGGTGAGTGGGCGTCTCATCATCATCTCATCTCACAACAAACAAGGATTGATCAAGTACGCATAAAAAGCGAGAAGTAGTTCTCATCATGATGATGAGAGTGTAAGGGAGAACAACAAGAAACAAGATGGATGGTTATTACATTTCAGCTGTCACCTCAAAACAAGCAGGCAACCCCCTCCTTTCAATTTTTTTCCTCCTTCGAACTATTCTCCTAGTCATTCATGTTTACGGCTCATGTAAATAGATCGTCGATGATAGGCCCGGACACTTTATGGCTATTATGACAAGGCCCGGAGTCGGAGTGGAGTGGAATGGAAAACACCAAAAAAATATCCACGCTTTATGGACTTTCTTATTCTTACTCAACTTAACTAGTCCTTCCCCTCCTAATTAAAAAGAAGCGGGAGGAATCCTATCGAATCCAATCTTAACTTTTGTTTTGCAACTTTTTTCTCCTTCCAAAATAATTAAAACTGGAAAATAGGTAGATCCATCCATCCATGCAACAGCTTACACAATAATAAATAGGTATTCCAGCTAATTGATTGGGAATTGGGAGTCATCCGGAGGCAGGAGCATAACCCTCCGTAACTTGTTTTTGTGAAAGAAGTCCTGCTCCTGCACCACCGTTTTCTCCCTCCCCCTCCTCCATTTCGCAATGAGTCAATAAGAGTGAAGGAAGGCGATACAGAAGAAATTGCTGGTTATGGTTATGGCAGTTGTTGTTTCGGTGGAGGTAATAAGTGTGATGGAAATTGGTTCATGGTATTGGTATTGAGCCACTGCCACTACCTCCATCATCATCGGAGTTCCCGCGAGAGTCGGGCAGCCAATCCATCCATACATAACAGTAAAGTTCACGTTTGTCGGCGAAAATTGGGAAATTCCACATCCACACCCGACGAGGAGGAGGAAACAAATGGGAGGGAGCGCCACCAAAATAATAATAATGACGATATGGTGGTGGTGGCGGCTCTTGTATATAGCTTATGACTTGGAGGAATTCGGCCCAGCATTTCGCAGATATATATAGTTGCATGGAAAGGGGAAGAAAAATGAACTACAATTTTTTTCTGGTCCAGCCAGACTCATTTCTCATGATTTTTGGGTCAGTAAGATGCTTCTTCTGGGGGGGAAGGAGATCGAACGAGCTCATAAAAAATTGACTGTTTCAGCAGACATCAAGAACAACAACAACTAGAACTACACGACAAGACACGAGTACTCAGGATATCGGGATCAGGATCAGGATTAGGATTTTTTTTGGGAGGAATGTGGAGTCAAAAATGGGTTTTTATGTGCCATTTACTGGCTCATGGATTCGATCGGATCGGAAACTTCATTTTCGATTCCGTGTATCCACATCATTCAACCAAGAACCATAAACCAAGGCAATTTTATTCTCACTCCGGGAGGAAACTCGGCTTTTCAACGAGAACACTACGCATTATGTTTTGACAGGAGATTTCAAAGCAGGGGAAAATGTGCACTTCCCCTCTCTCCTTTCCCCGTCGAGTCAGGAGCGAGCGAGTGAGTGGAATGCAATATGGAATGGAGTGAAATGTGTGCTATTTAGTGGAGCTGAAAAATGCCTATAAAAAGAACACTTAAAATCGCCTCTACACATGTAACAGTCACGGTTCGTGAGCAGACAGGATGGATAATAATATGCAGTAGTAGTAGTGGTGTGAGTGGAATGGAATGTGCGCTATTTAGTGGAGCTGAAAAATGCCTATAAAAAGAACACTTAAAATCGCCTCTACACATGTAACAGTCACGGTTCGTGAGCAGACAGGATGGATAATAATATGCAGTAGTGGTAGTGGTGGTAGCTGGGAGTAGCTTTCTTCAGCCAAGGCAGTGATGGAACTGCCGAAGGATCGAAGAGGAAAAAAACACCTCCATCGACATTTCGACATCGACCTTGGTCGACAGACCCAATAAGGCAGAATGAGCATTCTACTCGGTTCGGTCGATTGAGGCTTCTTAATGGGGAAACTTGCAGTGAAATGAAATGGCCCTCCCCAAAAACTAATGGGGGATTTCAGGACTAATATGAAGATACGGACTACGTACCCGCGAAAAATATGGATTACCATTGAATACTACTGCACCCGTTCTTCCATTTTCCGGAGGAGTGAAGCTTTTTGCGGTGAAAGTGCGAAGACCGAAGACCACTTCAAAAAAAATGAATGGGGAGGGAGTGGAGTGATTAAAAATTAATTCCACGTCCTTGTCATTAGCACTTCCCCGATAAGCAATTAAGGGAGAGTCACATCTTCCTCCCCGGAGTGGAGCTCGATCAAGGCCGAACAATTTTTAGCGCCAGACCCAGACCTCCTCAATAGCTTCCTTTCCTCAGAGGGTTGTTGTTCCCCGTCGCAATTCCGAGAAAAATCAATGACGACAGGTCAAGACTCTGGAGGAATTTCATTTCATTTCATCACATCAGGATTTCCATTCCATTAGCGAAAGGGGGATACGGGGAATAATAGACTTTCTATTTACTTCTCACATCTTAATCTTAAGTAATCGTAATCATTTTCTCAGATTAGGATTAGGAATATTCATTCCCTCTCCATTCATTTCAGGATTAGGTCGTGTCGAGTCGTATCGTGTTCTCTCCATCATCTCCATCATCATCATCACAAAATATCCCATCACTTTTTACAACCTTTCCTATCCTATCACCTCTCGGGGGAAAAAATTCCTTGACCATTTTGGCTAACGAATAACAAGTTGTTATCTCGGGGAGAATGCGATGGCTAATAGGACAAAAGAGATGGAGATTAGTGGAAACTGCTCCACCAAACTCGAGAAAAACACGAGCGTTAAGTAAGTAAGAGCTTCATTTCATAAAGAATAGGGATGTGCGTAGCTTTAGCTTGGCATGGCTCAATAATCTTAATGATTCCACTCATATTTGCTTTAGTTATGGCTGGATGGATGGACTAGCTTATCGGCGATAATGAAATGGAAGGAGTGACTTGTTCACTCACTCGCTCATCATCTTTTTCTCGTGGAGACGAAGAAATCAAGTTAATAAAGAAGGGCATAATATCCTCTTCTTTAATTTCGCTGATGTCAACCAACGACTCACTTATTCACTTCAGTTGCACGCATGTGCTCGATGATGCTCTCGACTTTTTTGGCCGACCGAATGGAAGAAAAAGAAACGAGATCTAAAGTATTTAGCCATATTTGGAGGGGAAACAACTTGCGTGCTCTTACCTCAGTGAGTATTTTTTTTGGAGTGAGGATGAGGAATGGAATAAAGTAGTTTTGACCACTACTACTCCACCATCTCATTCTGTGCCAGACCAGGCCAGGCCAGGCCAGACCAGGGCCCAACTATGTTTTTTTGGTGGGGTATTATGAATCAGAAGTGACTTGGCGTAATAAATGGATTTTATTTTGTTTATTTATTTGCATCTCCCCACAAATCATAGAGACAATGAAGTAAAGTGAGTGAGTCGAGGAAGAAACCCAGAAGGAATAAAAATTATTTTCCAAGAAAAATTAGATATTCCTTCGAATCCAGGGAGAAGGAGAAGTCTGGTCGGGTCTGGTCTGGTCTGGTGTGGGGGCCTGCTCGTCAGTTTTTTAGGAGTCACGTCCTATTGTTGTCCCATTAACCGCATCACAATCAGCTGAAAGGATTTTTATCGACTAAGGGGGGAAATGGAATGCGCATCAAAGGAGAACAATACATACATAATGCAGTGCACACAATAGAATACAATGATAATCTTTAGTTGCGATGAGGGAAAAACGGGGTCGATAAAGTTATTAGGGGAAGATGTTACAACCACGAGCAAAAAAAATTGCGTAGGCGGCGGCGATAATAATGATTCTCGATCTACTTGTGAGAGAATCGTTTCAGCAAAATATGAAATTGCGAGCAATGAATCGGGTCTCCGATCCTTCTGCTCAATGTCAAGAAGAAGCGAGGATCGCAGATTTCTGAGATCATTTCCACTCTCGAAAATGATATTTTATGCGAATGAGTTCGAGTTCAACGAATTGAGTTCCGGCTCCAACACCGACTTATCTGTGAGTTCTTGGGGGAAACAATGACACACATTTTTATGGGCACATAAATTCGCAAAAGATCCTTTCCGACGGGGATGGGCCACCAAACTGTGAACGGAGTTCCCCGAATGCGTGCGTGCTATTATGACTCACTTATTTTTCCTTTAATGCGTCGCTCTAAATCTTCCCCAACAAATTTATAACGACTTGCCCACTATTTATCGTCCCCTCAGTAAGTGGATGGCACGACCCCCATTTTGAAAATATGGACTGTGGAGTTTGGAGTGGCGCTCGCTCATCCCATGCATATGCCACGGGCAAGAAAAAAGACTCAAGCGGACGGACTCCTGCCGAGCGGCATTCTTGCTAAAACGCCCGGAATTTATTTGCACTTTGATACTTTGTCTAACTTTATTAAGTATGGTGAACCGGAAGGGGGGAGATTTATATGCTTGTATAGTCCCTGGTTTATTGCCCCGTAATATAATCGCATAAAGGATTTATTTGTTATCTTACCCGTATTGCGCGAACAAGATGATGATGATGTTGATGATGCTGATGACTTTCTTTGTTTCCCGGACACACTTCCTCCTTTCTTCTTTTGGTCAACAGTTTATTCCTCCCGTCAGGGAAGTGAAAGGACTGACTGAGTGAGTCCCTTTATCCTTGCTCAGTCATCTGGATCTGACTGGAATCATAAGGAAAGAGTAATGTCCCGTCAAAATCTCTTTAGAGCAGCCACTGCTTCCCTATTTGCTGGACTCCCATGAAGTGTAATAAACACCTATAAAATATTCCTCGCATTCTTAAGGACGGTGGTTGAAATATGCTCATGGGCTCCTCACATCTCATCTCATATTTTGCGGACATCCCAGCATGAAAAATGCCTGGAAACTCGAGTCGAGACCATACATTTTTACAAGCAAATCCCACAAGTGAGCTGGAGCCCCTTCTAGATTTTGCCCAGGGGAATAAAATATGGCCATGAATGATTCTGATGCCTCTTCGCTTTTCCACTGGAGCTCCACTCCAATCCACTCCACGCACGTAAATGACTACGCTTCTCTTCTTGCATCCTCCTTTATCATGGAATAAGTACGACCACCGCACCGGCAATTTGTAAAAGATGCGGGGAAATGTGTCAAAAGAACCCAGGACAATCTCCAGCTCCAGCAAATCGTTAAGCTGAATTACGAAGGCTCTTCTTGACTGAAGCCATGTAGCTTCCATTTCGCAACAGTTTCCACTTCCGATGGAACATCTTCATCTCTCCAGGAGAGTGAGTGCTCCCCACACGCAATGATGATGATACATGGACGCATGCATACTCCCTCACAGGGCGAAATTTTTCATGGGATTGGTCACCACACCACCGAGCAATAAAAGCGTATCAGATCAGGTCAGCTCAGCTCAGCTCAGCGGAGTGGAGGATGCTCAGGAGGCTCCCTGCCAATTTCCAGGATTTATTTGATCGGAGAATTTAGTGTTGTGCTGTTGGCTTTTTTTTATCAGAGGAGTGGGAGCACCTTCTGCGAGCAGGAAAGAGAATGAATGGGTTGACTTGACTTTGTCCCCCGGGACAACTTTAGCAATCTACTTTGTTAGTCTCTAGGACCCCAGAGGGAAGTTAAGGAGGGACATGGACAAGCTACTACTTAGGACCCCGTTCAATGAAGAACCTAAGGAAAACATGGGGAATTCTCAGGGATCAAAGCACTACCCTATTCCCATTACCGCCTCCTTTTCGAAATCCATTGATAATGGCCATTGACTGTGGCCTGGAATTCTGGAATGGAATTTTCCCATCGAATGTCTATGATCATGGCCCGCATAATGTTTATTGCACCCAGCGATAGAAATGAAAGCCCCACAGTTTTAGCTCTCACCTACTCCCCAATTTTTCGCAGGGAAAGTTGCCTCCACAATAATTAGCGTGACATTGTGGTATTCTCCCCCACACGCGGGGGCAAATGGACTCTGGAAAATGCGTAGTGGCAGTGGAGTGCTCGGGGTGCTCAAGCCATGGGAAAAAGTTGAGAAGTCTACTCACGCTCACGGGCTCACGGCTGCAGTAACTTTCTATTTATTTGAGGAGGTATGAGGTATCACGTGCAATTTGCCAGCGTGAACATGGCACTTTCCGGAGGAAGAATAATAAATACGTTGCGTTGGAAAGTTCCACCACTCTCGAGGATCGAGGTATTTAATCGAATCTCAGAACAGGAGTAGTACAATAATGCCCGTGCATTTCTGCAATTTGAGAGGAAAATTCTCGAGAAAATGGATTTTCTCCCTCCAAAAAAAATTATGGGTTTTTGGCTTTGGCTAGATCAGCAAACAAAACTCGACACGACACTTTAGACAGTGTCGCATATTTATCGATCTTGAAGTTTGCGAATCTCGAGCTTGAAAAAAAATTGGAGGACCGAGGGGAAAATTCGCGAGAAGAAGAAACAATTTTTTAGTCCATAAGTTAGCCGAAAGTTGACTTAATTTCTGGGAATAAATTAGGAGCAGGATCCTCCCCCGTGTCAGCTTAACCTGATGTAATGACGATTCATTAAACTCGAAAAAAAAGTTTTCCCTATTAGTACTTTGCATGAAAGTTTAGACTTTTGAGACGGCAGAATGATGACGATGATGATGGTGATCATGTGCTCTTAACAGTCATCAGATCAGATCACATCAGCTCAGGAATTCTGCCTTCACTTCGGATTCATTTCTTGCCTCAGCTCTATTTCTTTTAATTTTTTTTGGAGGAAAATTTACGAATTCGATATCACTCCAACATCCGACTCCGACTTGATATCTTTTTTGGGGAGGAAAAACATCATAAACAACGTACTTAGGCCCGGTGTCACCACCGAATTTTAAGTGAGAGCTGAATATACCCCAAATAAATATTTCGCCGTAAATTGCTGAGCGTAAATTTCCCCAATCCAATCCACTAAATATTTCCTTCTTTCCCTGACGTAATTGCGTCATCCTAAGTGGAGTGGAGTGATCCGAACCCATCCGAAAAAAACTGCTGAGGAACGGTGGACCCAGTGAGAAAAAGTCGTTGAAACTTTTTTCAGTGTGCAGCTAACTAGTCCAGAAAACGCTGACTTTTTACTTTTTCAAAAGCAATTGGGCCCAATTAAAGTCCTGATTCTTTGATTTTTGAGAAGGAAATCTCGGATTCCCCATTCCCCCTAAATATTTCTTGTCGTTCCACCACTTTCCCCGACCGATTGTAGGAAAAGGTGGACCAATGAAATCCTAAGCAAAGACTCTGGAGTAGAGCTGACCTGAGAAAATTGCTAATGAACTCATAGATACTTTGTTAGGTCCATCAAAGCAAATAAATAGAAAGTGATTGGCTGAAAGAAAAATTCCGGGAATTTGGTGAGACACGCATCCATTCTGTTACACCGATGACTGACTAGACTCCCGTCATCGCCGAAAGCCTGGAGAATACCTTTATTTAGTCAACCAATATCCCCGCGAGGAAATGAGTTGATGGAGCCATGAAAATAAAGTTTTAAACCCTGGCTGGCTGAGTAAATAGCTGTGTGCTCGAGACAAGACAACAAATGGGCCACTTGATATTCTCCGCTCGCTTCTGCAGATGGATGGATTCAATAGAATGATAGCTTACTGTTGTTCTGCTGCTGCTGCTTCGTTCCATTCCACTCCGGTCATTTCCATTTCTCCCTTCTTTAATGTCTGCCTCCTCTCAGGGAAATTGATAAGCCGCTTTACTTAGCGAAATGAAAAAAAAAGTCGGAAGAAGGGAGAAAAACCTAGCCAGGCACTCGACTCGATCCACTCCAGTCGAACAGGAGAAAAGAAGTTGCAAGGCCGTTGCCGGTTGCCGTTTCTCCCGAATGAGCGGGCAATAAATGCTTTCTCGTGAAGAAAACCGTGAGTCCAGGACTCCAGGTCCACGTCATCATTCCAGTCCACAGTCGGAGTATTTGCGTACATTTCAAGATATTTTTTTTAATACTTTGGACAATTT
This sequence comes from Tyrannoseira gladiata, assembly GCA_027744355.1. Classification (NCBI taxonomy): domain Eukaryota; kingdom Metazoa; phylum Arthropoda; class Collembola; order Entomobryomorpha; family Entomobryidae; genus Tyrannoseira; species Tyrannoseira gladiata. The sequence goes on along the minus strand of JAHZNH010001937.1, from coordinate 554 downwards.
TCTTCTCTCCCCATTGCATTGCAATCTGAACTGAATGGTGCCTATTTTTCCTGAATAATTTATTCCCGGAGGTTTACTCCTTCTCCAGGAGCATCGAGTTTCCCTACTCACTCAGCTATTATTGGAGTTGCGTGAGGAAAAGAATCCGTGAAGAAAGCTGGAAGCACTCCATCCGTAAACTTTGTACGTGCACCAGACCAAACTCAAAGGCAGAGAATTTATAGTCACTTTCCTGGAGGAAAAGTAGCCTACCGGAACGAGAGAAGGAACTCGTAAAACTGGATTTATAATCTTGCGCTACTATACACTATACACTGCATCAATCGCAATCTCATCCAGTGGAACTGCTGGAGAAGAAGTGAGTGCACAGAATAAAAGCCCATTAAGTACACCATTCTCCAGAACAAAATAATGCCGGAGCCGTTCCCGTTGCACATTGCAACACCCGTGCCGTGCAAGATAAGAAAGAACTAATATAATGGGGGAAAGTCAGATTGCGGATTTATTTTGGAGGAAAAGGAATAAGGGACCTTCCCCTCCCTGCTCCTGCTTGT
>JAHZNH010001936.1:0-19836 GCA_027744355.1 Tyrannoseira gladiata | reverse complement strand
CAGAGAGGCAATGCAATTTGGAATGACGTGTGAGTGAGGGAAGGCCATATTTAAAGAGGAAGATTTCGGCAGGATTTCGGAGTAGCTGCACAATACCTATTCTCCTGTTTTCATCGGTATCATATCAAAGACGGAGGAAAAGGTCACGATTAGAAAATAGTGTTTTAATGAATCCCTACTATCTCCTTCGGGAATGAAGCTGAGGCTTTCAATCTCCATCTTCTCATCCTCACATCCCCTCCCAAAAGCAACATAACAGCAACAACGGGAAATATATCAGTGAATGTGATTGTGATTCTAGCTTTGAACCTCAATACTTTGTTTGTTGGATTTGTACAAAAATGGATTTTTGGGATGGAGCATTTCGCATCCATTTCCAGAGTCCCATCCATACCTGATTCCTTCTTGTTTTTTGTTTTGTTTGCAAAACAGAGCGAGTTTCAGAGGCAATACCGTATGTTTACGAGTGAACTCACAGAGCGCAATTCCTCTTTGAGTAAGGAAGACACACATAAATACATTAGAAACGTGATGTTTGCCGTGAAGCTGCACGTGGTACAGGAGAAGAAGGATGTGGTGAGAGGCGATTCGATTCGATGATGTTTTCAAATCCTTGCTCTTTTCCGTTTCAATCGTTTTCTTCCGGATGCTTGTGCCGTATGCAGTGTGCGCTGTCGGTGGTGGTGGTAATATACAAGAATACATTACCTACCAAAGTGTGCCCCTTTAACACTCTCTGGGTTTTCGGATTTTGTTCTTTTGCCTTGATGTCGCACAGTTTCCATATTTATGCTTCATTTTACAGGAGAATGACAATATCATCAAATAAAATACCACGAGTGATCGAGAAAGAGAAAAACAGAACAGGGGAAATCGCTACTTTTCCTTCTTCCTCCTCCTTCTTGATGCGTTGCGATGGATGATGCATGCAACCCATTTTCGCGGCCGTGAAACGTTGCTCAAACAGAGGGAAAGAAGTGTTTATGTGCGTCGCAAGGACGTTTTATTGGATTTTCATGCTGATTTGATGCGATGCGAAGTGGCATGGTATGATGTGATGTGATGTGGCATGGCGTGATGATGTGAAAAGAAGTCTATTTCTATCACAATATGGTTGCGCTACGAACACAATAAGAAGCAGACGGTAAAATGTAAGTGAGTGAGTAAGTAGGTCTCTCCATTCCTTTCATTCAGATTAAAAGTACTTACTTCTCGAAGGAAGACTTCNTGAGTGAGTAAGTAGGTCTCTCCATTCCTTTCATTCAGATTAAAAGTACTTACTTCTCGAAGGAAGACTTCTTTCGTCCTCTAGGAGGAGGATACAATCCGTAAAAATGAAGGTGATAGCAATACCATACCATGCGAGTCAGATGATGAGCGATTTCAATATCCCCAAACGCCAATAAATCCTTTGGGGAGCTGTAGGATCCCGCTCATAATATTTTTGTCGATGCGACTTTCACTTCTTTGCGAGGTGAGATTTCTCATCAGGAATGAAATTGGGGGATGGGAGCTAATTTCCTTTTCGGAGATCCGCCAATCAGTATCAGCACTACACTACCATCCTCTCCAAATTAACTGGTCTTTGTTCGCATTTCGTATGAATCATAAGTATTGCGTCACCCGAGTCATTGATCGGTAGACTGAACCATATTGTTCCGACTAAACGTGAACATCTGCCCAGTTAGGGAGCTACTTTTGCAGCGCTCAATTTTTGCTTTTACTTACTTACTCATTCGCCATCAATCCCTTTACCACGAACGATTTATTTTAGTGGATGAATTGTGTCACCACTGACTGGTGCCATGGAACTCTGTAGTTGTAAATAGGTTATCCATATCCAATTCTAAAATTTGTTGGTTTTATACTCGATCCTTCCTTATCATGATGGGAGTGGAGTCCAAGTCCACGTGCAATAAAAAAATCGTGAGTGAGCTGCTCTCCGCCATATTTACATGGTGAATTTTTATTGCGAAATGGGGAGCTCGCGGAACCTTTTGAATTAGTAAGGCATACAGATTGCAACTAGGTCGTCATTTAATTTGGATTTAATTACCCTTGCGACTTTCCTAATGGATCTGGGCCTAAAAACCTAAAGCAGACCTAGCTGCTCGCATCGGAGTGGCTTGCTTCTTTTCTTTTGGATTGGCATGGCTTGATGGGTTCACTCGCAGAAGATGCGTATCATGTGAGCTTAATGGAGGTCTTGTGCGGTGGTGGTGAGGTAGTGCCAGTAAGTACTACTACTAGTACTCCAGTGGACTTAAGTAAAGTGGAGCAAAAAAAACCTGCTAATTCGTTGGTCCGTCCTCCGCCATTCCCTCACCAACGGAACATCACACATTGGCATGTTTACAACAGCAATAGAAAACATCGCGTTGCGTTGCGGAGAGTCACGTTTAATTCCTACTGAAAGCAGTCCCCCTTTTTTCGGGGAAATGGAACGTGCACTCAAAGACCCAGAGTGACCTTATGAAATTTTACTTTCGAGAGTGAAAAGGAAAGTGTGCAATTAGCACGATTCCATAATTCAGCGCTGATTTTAGATTCTTTCCTTCCTTCCTGGATAGAAAGTTGAGGGGGCTCGAAGCCCCAAATTGAACTTTCCGAACAGCAGCTCTCACTTACACCGGGGGAGGAAAGAATTTTTCAGGTTATGGAGTGAGTATCAAGTCAACACTAAGGCTGTGATCTTTGGTCGCCTTCTCTCCAAATAGCGGAAATCTCTTTTGTGTTTGTATGAAGAGGGGAATGTGAGTATTGTAAAAAAATGCGGAGATGATGATAAGGGCACGCCACACAACTTCCTCCAACTTTCTGACGTCGTTTTTTCCCTTCCTTAATGCATTCCTAAATTTAGAGAGAGAAACTATTCACCGCTCTAACATTTCCTAAAGCGATTTTTCTCTTTCACATTCTATGTACTCACCACTGCCACTTGCCACCAGTGCTCCAGCATCGGCATCAGTAATGGCAGTCGACACAACAGAACGCACACACTACTCAAATAAAATGCTGGAAGTACAGGCAGACACAACAACAATCGCGAGTAGTAGAACGCAATGGACGCATTCATTGAATATGGAGGAGTGGGCCATTCTCAAAAATGTACGAGAGGTTTTGGTGCGGAGAAATGGATGGAGTCACACAAGAAAAAAGTTTGCCGCTCCCCATCTCGAAATCCATTTCTTTTGAGCGGGGGTACATTAAAACCAGCACCAACCATCAACCATCACATCAAAATCCTCAGCTCCGCGAATAAGGAATGACATTTTTTGAGGTGGGGTTGAAGTCCATCAAACCTTGCAAAAGTTAGACAGACGGACAAACTGCGCCACACTCTGAAGGGGGATATGATGTGTCGCTCCAAGCAATTCCACGGATTGTATTAAGTCAGCGAGTGAGAGCACAACAAAACCAACAAAAGAGTGAACGAGAGTTCGCTCGTTGAAATTTCCGGTGCTTGTCCTTCCTCCAACGCATATAAAGAGGAAGCACACATGCAACTGCTCTACTTTTCGCCTTTGTGATACTTACTTCCCCTCTGCTTTCATTATACATCCAAAACAACTTTCAGGTATAGCTATGGCTCTCCCACGATCCGGGGTACTTTCTCAGAATTCTGCGAAGGAATAGCTTTTCTCAATCTCAGCTCAATTTCCTCAAACCCGAAGAGTAGGACTTTCATTATAGTGTGATTTCTATGTGACCAGAGAGGACATGTAAAATTGACGTTTGGTCACTGTGGGAATATGTAAAGCGGGAAATCGAGAATCACCGTTTTTAATGTATGTAGGGAGCGAGCGACTCTGGGAATAATGGGTGAATGGTGTACCCCATTTAACTTGTTTTCTTTAATTCAACTGGGTGGCTCGATGGCTGACTTTCTCCTCGGAGATGGAATGGAAGAAAATAGGATGCCCTCCATTGTACTCTCCCTCCCGTACCATTGTTCGGGAAGAAAAGGGATTATTTGGGAAACGTGAAAAAATCTCGCACTTTTTCTCCACCGGAATTATGATCTAACTGGATGCAGAAGGAAAGGGTGAAGACCTGCGAGGACGGTCAATTTTTTGCAAGGAGGACAAGTGTACAAAGACGTGTTCCCAGATGCACCCGGAGATGATTCGGTGAGCGCGATACCTTCTCGCTCACTCCCGCAAAATTGGCTCCGGTGCAAGGAGCAGTCGCAACATCAACAGCAGTTTCCCCGCTGCTGCTGTTTGGGGATTAAGGGCATCAAGAACACACCAGCCTTGGAAGGAGACGTTTGCGTTTTGTCATCATTTAGATGGGCGAAGGACGCGCGAGCTTAGCGAAACCCAGTCCACGAGCTGGAATTGGAATGGAATGAAATCGCAAAAAAACTTAGGACTGACTTGCGAACTATAGGAATGCTCCATATTTTCAGAAATGGCTGACTTCAACAAAGTGATTTTTTTCTTCCGTGTGTGTGTGTCGTGTCTAGCCCCCGCTGATAACATTGCATTGGAATTGGAAGTGCACAGGACGGAGCCTTTTTAAATGACATCATTGAAGAAAATGGGGAATATTAACATTCCATCGGAAATGGTTACACTGAGGGCGATCGGTGTGGGGCGATGGGGGAAAAATAATACCTCTTGCCTGCATCCTCGCTCTCACAATCACTTTTCCTTTTCATCTGCGATGGTGAAAGGAAGTCGGGGAAAGGAATCCCTTATTTTCGGTCTGTCGGTCGGTTGGGAAGGGAATCTGGGAATTGCACGTAAGCTCGGGAAAAGTTTTTTTTTCGCAGGGAGGAGGGATCCAGTGAGAAGGAGAAAAGCCATTAATGTGTTAGCGTCTTCTGCTCTCGCAATAAAAATCGGATATCATCGTCATAATGATGGAATCAACATATCTTACTCCTTCCCCGCGAGAAAATAAGTAGTTCCTTCCTGGAGTATTCTTTTTTATTTCCAATAGAATGCACATATTTGTTTAATTCACTCACTCACTCTTCCTCTCCTTCCCATAACATTTGGAAACACTCCGGCGAAGAAGGAAACGATCTCTCTTGTGTATGAGTGTGATGACGGTGACTGCCAACGCCAACCATAACAAAGAATTGATGTTTGAAGGTAGACGGACTTGGATGCGGATGTGGAGGGGACACCATGAGGAGTGCATAAAAGCCAAGCCAAGCCAGAATATATTTCTTTTTTCATTGCCCACCATTTTAATACTTGGCCAGGTTTGATGGCCCTCTTCTGGATTTGATGATTGGATGATTCGAACCTGATGGGGGAAAGACTCCCTCCTTCTTCATGAACTGGAGTAGAGCGACATTAAACAAAGAGGGGAAAAATTACATTCCGTGATTCTCCCACTCGCCAATCTCATGAGGACGACCACGAGGGCTGGCACCAAATCCAAGGTGTTTCCCATCATCACTGCAGGAGGACGAACGCGTTATGAATTAAATGGATAGGACACTATATAGGATCCTCTTTTGCATAAGCCGGTGAAGTGGAGCCAGTGGAAATTACTTTGTCCATAATCTTCCCATTCTCATTCAAATTCTTACGTCCCACATGCTTTATTGCAAATTACCTACGCAACGTCTTCAATACAACTTCCCTTAATCAACTTATATTGCTTCATTGACGACTACGTATGACGGAATGTAATTTTTCCCATCTTACTTCCAAACTTTTTTTTGTCTTCAGCTTCCACCTTCCTTCCAGAAAACAAACTTTTTTTTCGTGTGGTGGGGGGGGGGGCTGGCAAGGAAGATCCCACCGCACCAGAAATGTATTGCTCAATTATTCCATTCGCCCGAATTGCGTTTTTCTTCTTCATCACGTAGTTCTTTTAAGTCCTTTTTTACACTTGATTAAAGCCCCTTTCCCATTCAGGCCCACTTCCCTGCTTCGTTTGTTCGAGGAGAGCGTACACGACCAGAAGAACACGGGAAAGGGAGCAGGTTGAATACTAATGCTCCTCCAGAAAAAAAAGAAATAAGGTGAGGGAGCTGAGGTAGTTTTAATCTCGAGTAGTAATAATAAGGTACATGGACTACCAGAGTGGAGTTTGGATACCTGAACTGGATTTGGATCCCACCTCCAAAGAGAACCCATACTTCATTCACTCTCCCTCACTTTCTCCTTCTTCCACTCGAGGATTCTGAGCAAACTACTGGCAAGTAAGAATGTACATGCCATCAAACACGGAAACTTTCTTTCTCTGGCCAGCCATATTTATTTGTAAGGCATCATTGATTTGTTCGGAATTAGTGATGCATTTATGGTATTACCGCTCCCCGATAAAAAAAGAGCAAAGAACTATTCTCCTCCATTTTTTTCTAATGTCCTCGCTCGTCGCCCAACACAAATTCTTTCCACAGTGTGAAGAAAAAGATTGCTGTTTTTCGCTCCACCGAGCCCTCTCTCTTCTCCTCCGTTTGAGTCCTCCTGCTTTATTTCTTTGTTTATTCAGACCGAATAGTTGCTTTATTTTCCAGAACAAAGAGCTCGGCTGAACTTAACACAGGGGAAAAATTTCTTCCACATAAATTTCATTTTTTCCCCTTTCTCTCCATCTCCAGTGATTGAGTGAGAATGGTGCCAAACGAGGACTAAGGCTGAGGCTGGCTGGATGGATAGATACATATGCAAAAAGCGAATAAAATCGTATTTCCCCAACATTTTTCCAGTCGGTATAGCAAAAACCCGTTTTCCCTCCCTTTCCCCATGTGTCACGATTGGCTAAGTAGAATTTCTTTTTCCACTTTAGGAAAAACAAGAAACAAGCAGAACTTTTTTTAAAGGGAGGAGGTATGTACTTAGGTGCAATATTTTTTTGTTATGGTGTTTCTGTTTGTTTCGCCGCACTATTTTTTGGAGTTCTCTTGCCAAAAAAACAAAGAAAAAAACTTCTTCGGGGAGACATTTTTCTCTCTACCTATGTATCTCCATCAAGCTACTCACTTTCACTCTCCCTCCCAACTCCAACTCACTTTCTCTCCGTATCCCTCCACCTGTCAATCCTACTTTCGGTTGGGGGACGAGAAACAGACAAGTGGAGGAGGAGAATGGACAATTTTTCTCGATACCACGACGACCAACACTACCACCTCAGCTTTTTATTCCTTCCTTCTGGGGAGATGTGGGCCTTTCTAAAGCGTCAACCATCAATAAAAATGATGGAGGCAAACATGTCCATCAATTTATTCATGTGGAGTTTTCCCGCGAAACATTTGAATAGACCTAAGAAGGAACAACAACCACTACAGTCACGTTCTCCTTTTACCTGTATCGCAATTTTTTTAGAGAAGAAGGAAACTTGTTCCTCGACTCACAAGAAAAGAATCCAAACTTCAATTTCACCTTTAATTTGACGTGCAACATGCTTTTACCGAAAGAGACAAGTTTCTTACTCACCCGCACCCTGTCTGGGTGGATGTTCCCAGTCGATACTGTATTCTGCTGTAGGTAGGTAGGTATTCCATTATGACGAATGAGCTTTTCTATTCTCCCAAATCGAAACGTAATTTGGCGTCAGACATATTGAGACAGGTGCATTGTCATCTATCCATCCACCCAGTGATTCATGCATTCTCTTTCTATGAATGAGACGGCGTGGAAATTAATTAGCACTAATAAAATATGCTTGTTTAGGTTCCCCTTCCTCCACCAGAGTATAGGAATGCGGCTCACGGATGAACTTCTCCTCATCGCAAAGAACGACTTCCCACTTCCCACACTATAGCATGACTAAGGAGGGAAGCATGCAAAATGCGGTTATCTCCCTGCAATCAGCCTCAACCCACTCGGTGGAGAAGGAGTGAGTTCTTTATTTAATGCACACCTCACCAATCACCGCCACCATCTCGGACGAGACGGGAGCATGCAACGAATGCATCGATCAATTCCAGCTCGTGTGGTTCGATTCAATTCAGTTCAGTTCAAATCCAAGTCAAGTCCAACAAACCTTCCACACATCCTACATAAGTAAGTACTCACGGACTCGCTAGGTCTGCGCCGCCTGCTTGAATAATCTCCCGACGGATGGAGGAAGGAAGGAATAGGTAGTATCTCTGAGGCTGGAGAATTCTTTTTTATATTTTCTGCCGCTCACTCACTCAGCATGCGGGAAATGGCTCGACTTGGCTTTGACTTCGGCTTAGATATGGATTTGGGTTCACCAACTCCTTTTCCCGTTTTCATTGTTGACAGACGGAAAGAGGAAGTAGGAACAACATTCCTGTTTAAGTTAGTCCAATAATTGCTTCCTTGTTATAAATCGATGTCATCGAGGTATTGGAACGCTACTCCCAATCAGTTTCCCACTCAGCCTCGAAGAATTACATACGAACATTTCATATAAGTAGGAGCCCTGCACTACCTTAGAGCTTGGTTGTTCTCCCTTGTTCCGGGGATAAGAGCTGAATCATGTGCGGTAGTACTACACACTACTTACTAGTAGTTGTGTAGTTTTGTTGGTTAGTCGCTCCCTCCTTCACCCACTCGCTTTTTTTCTCACATCCTATTTTCAAATGGGGATCACGTTCCCTCCAAGAACTTTTTAGTGGCTGGCCTCGTCCTGATCCCAACTATCCGATTTCTCGTTCAATTTTCGGCACATTTTTCCCCGTCTCTGTCTGCCGCGTTGTCTGTTACGCCATGCCATGCCAGGCCACACCATTCCATTCCTTTTCCCCTACTCCCCTCAAAACACTTCTTTTCCCATACCTCGGCCTTCTCCTCTCGTTCCCTTCGAGTGTGTGCACTTCACTTTCGAGTAATAACAAGTGAAGTTGATCTTGCAGTTTTCGCCGTTTCTGTGCCACGACAAAAAACTAAGAAGACCCAAACTGGAGCAGCTTCAGAATCCATTCTCAGGAACGGGAAAATATGTGAAGGTTGCAGAAAACAGCTTAGCTTAGCACAGCCCAAACTTATTTCTCCCCTCTTTATTTTTTTACTTCGCAAATATTTAAAAATGGCGTTGAAATGTAATCCATCGAATCGAACAGAGAGGAAATCCGTCATTTACTTCCCTCTCTCCCGCCCACCCAGTGAAGCATGCAGTCAAGGGATTTCTTTTCAAACAAGTCAAACTTTCTTCCAAATATTTGTTCTCGCCGTGACAAGATTCATTGACAGAAAGAAACCAATTTTCTACAAATTACTGGAGAATCATTACTTCTTATTGAAAATTCCATTCTGTGTAAGAGAAAGGAAGCACATTAAACTGCTGACATTAGATAAGTACTCCAGTCTTTGATGGAATTTTTTAGGGAAAAGTATTTCATTTTTAGAGTACTGTCGGAGAAAAAAAGAGAATGGTTGTCCGGCGTTTCCTCATTCTATCAAACTGTGAGTAAGTAGGTACACATTTAACTTCCTCCAGCATGGTCCACTATGGCGGGTGGGCTTCTGGGTGGAGCATTAGTGGAGTGGAGTAAATCTTCCAGGAAATATGAGGCTTTTCCCCGAGATTCTTGTAATGTGATGTGAGTACATATGTCAGTACATCGGACACGATGGAAAGAAAACAACTTTTCTAGTTTTTCTCCCTCAGCAGCAGAATCCAACCGAGTTTTTTTTCCCGAGCTGATTGTGAGTTGAGCGGAATGAGCGAGTGCCAACGCGAACTCAACTCTCCGAGAAAAATTTCCCAAGCTTCCGTGGCCGAAGAACGTTTTTCCAGACCTGGTCTGATCTGATGCTTAGTTACCCACCTACCTATCCACGTCTCATGTCTCTTGCTCTTCCTCCCACCACCCCTGACATGTCTTATGAAGCCGTGTAACCAAGAAACTTGTCTTCAGGCTAGAAATTCCAGAGTTCTATCTCTCTCTCTCCTTTCTTGTTTTTTGAGGTTTGAGAAAAGGTATTTCCTCTTTCCTCTTGTATTTTTCTTCTTTGTTCTTCAACCCAACCTTAGTCAAACCGACAACGATCGCCATATCACATTCGTCTGACCGTAGGATCGAGTCGAGTCGAGTTGAGTGGGAGGATTCAGGAGAACAAAAAAATACTTCTATCTGGTTTCCCCCGCAATTGTTTTTCTGGAAGGAGAGCCCACACACGGAGAACTTTTTGTTTGGACCAGGTAGGTATGAGAATGATGGCGGAGGATAAATATCACTGAAGTCATCATTGTGATCCCTATCCTTCCTCAGGAAGCCCACTTTATCAAAACAACACAATGCAATAATGCTCCCTCCCCCTGGCTCGAGTAAGTCAAAGCAATTTAAATATTTTGACCGACGTGGGCATACAAGTATGTAAGCGCTCGATCTCGATCTCGCTCACATCAACATCTCCATTCTCAGGATGATTGTCTTCCTGTAAATACCCTCGTTCTTTCCCCCAGGTATTTAACTTCAAAAATAGACAGCTGGATAAATATAAAAGGGAAAGTAGAAAGCACTTCCAGTAGGTAGGAAGGTTCTCCCAATTTTTCTCCCATGTCCTTGCAATTCTCCTTCCTTGGGTTGAGGTGAATCAGCCAACAAGCCAGCCAGTCAAACAGCCAAAAAAATTATATTTGCTTCTTCTTCTTCTGGGGATGAAGTAAACTGCCTCAGATTTCTTTCTTCTCCCCCATCAATGGAATAAAGTCGATGTTTTTCTCCCACTAACCTTGCTTTGATTCCGATTTTTTTGAAGATGGCACGCTACTTGGACCAAGGAGATTTTGATCTTGCTGATGAAAAGAGACGTTTTACTAACAAATCGATTCCTTTGAACCGACTCGGGAACGTCAACTACATAACGCAAGCACGAGCACCTAAATGTCTTTCTTTTGAGGAGACGGATTTGAGAGGAGACGTGTCCCGTCAAAACCTCACAGCACTCACAATGCCATGCCTTGCACATCAAACGATTGCGATATTGATGATATGATGTTTTCAGTTCAATATGAGAGAGAAAACTCACTCACTCAGTTTGTCATTCAGTGGTCCATGGAGAGTTTGCAATTCCTTAAAATTGGCATACTCATTCAGTTTCACGCTCCAAAACATAATTTTTTCCTGAGGATCCCTCTGGATGGATGGAATTCAGAATCCCACTCGAGAATGCTTAAAGTTTGGGGGTTGAATAAGACTACTCAAACCTTGACTCATCTCATCCTTTAGCCGATAGCAACAACTTAACGTTAAAAAATTGGATAAGCCATTTCAATTAGATTTAGCACACGCAATTTCTTCAAATTCCCTCTTCCATCCCGAGATCAAAGTGAGGATGCGTGAGTGCTCCTTTTTTGTTTTCTTCAATCTTCCCCAGTCGGATCTACTCTGAAGTTGGAATAGATTAGGAAAAAAATAAGTACCTTCTCCCTTTTGGCTCGGGATTGGCCCAATTCACCTAAAAAAAATATTGAGTTGATCGTCGTTTATTCACTCCAGAAAAATGGTACTTGATTTAAAATTGTATCCCCTTCAGGGTGAATTCGGTTTCGCACTTCTAACAAAAAAATACATTTGGAATCCAAGAAGAAACTCATTTTTTTGCACACGGAGTACCTCTGGAGAAAAAAAAGGATGGAGAAAGAGAGTGTTGAAAATTCAGTAAATAGTAAATGTCGTAATAGAGCTGTCATGCTAATAAGGATATTCATATGAATTTTTCGCTGTTTCATTTTTTTGCACATTCCTCACATCCAACTCTATTCGCTGGAGAACCGGAGAAAAGTTACTTTGTTGCCGTGAAAGTGTGAGTGTACACCCCATTACGATCATGCTCTCCATCTCCACATTATTTCCTCACGTCAACCCATTTTTTCATAACTTTTGTAGCATGTTTCCCTGCCCCATTTTTTTCGGGAGACCGAGACCACCACCGCCAAGTTAGTAATATGATATAGTGCAGAATCCGCAGAATATTTACGGAAGGAGTGGGTAAGTAAGTATGTATGTATGTGTGTACAACAAGTAAGTATATCCAAAGGGAGCAGCATTTTATTCTCTCGCTTGAATGAGCACACGAAGAAAAAAGAGGTTTGTAGGGGGAAAGCCGTAACCCACCGTAAAAACTGGAATCCTGGACGGAGTCTACAAGAGGGCTCTTGAGGAAAGTGCGATTGCTTCCAGTTTGGAGGGAAATTTTTCCATTCAAGATTTTACGGTCTAAGTATATCGTGCACCTCGTCCCCGCCACTGTTGTCACTTCCCATGTTTATATTTTTTCGGAGGAGGGAGAAAGAGTAAAGATGCATTTTTTTCATGTGGAGTCAGAAAAAAAGTCTTACATTAGTCTAACGCTTCGTGAAAATGTGTGTCGTCGACTTTCGAGCGAGCGAGGTGGCATGGCTTGGCTTTCATGTGCGTGAGTGTATTGTATTGTATTGGATTGGACTGGTGGATGGTGTGGATGGCATGGTGGAGCGTGTTGGCGCCTCCGTGAAGGGCTCCGAAGAAAAATTGTACGTATTGTGGATCACATTTAAGTAATGTTCCAAACACGGTTTCTCCCTTTCATGGGATCGGAGAGGACGATAGTTTCATCTGCACTTACTTTATCGTCTCCGTCACTCCACCGAAATAAATGGGTACTTGAGCAGCATGAAAGGAATATACTGTCTCATCCTTAACAGATGCTTAAGGGTGGGTTTAGTATTCGTCGCAACTCCAAGTTCCAGATGTTTTGTACCCACCTAATGGAAGAAATCCATCTAGGACCACCACTTCCAGAGAAGAAAGAGTGGAGGATTTGTGAGTACGGAGGTTTGCTAAATGCAGGACCACACACTCAATATAAAAATTCTTAACTGTGTGGCGTGGTTGTTGCTGTTGTGGTTGATGTTTTGTAAATGTCCCATAAGGCCATAAGTCATTACTCATTACCGCAGCCAGTGAAAGAGTAGGTATGCAGGCATCAACTGCGCTCTATTGTAATTATGGTGACGTTTTAAAATCTTTTGATGTGAAGTGGCGCTCGGTCATACGTTCTACATTCTCGAGTGTGTGATTTGAATTGAATTGAGTTGAGCCAAGCTGGTAAAGCATTTTCCTTTCTGGATATGAATTTGGACAAACATGTTTTTTCGTACGTCACACTCATCAACGACTCACTTTATCCCTTGAAAATGTCAAGTGGTGGAGGAAGCAAAGTGTATGTACTTAGGTGTGATTATTATGATTCTGCATGTTGGGTTGATGAGAGTCAGAGGAATGGAAAGATTTCGAAAGGGGAGAATGGGTAGACATTCCGTGTGAAGAAGCACCTTCTGACGCAGATGCCGCTCTGAAAGTGCGTGTGCACGAAGATCCTATTACTTGAGAAAGAGGCTTCTGGGGGAAACCACACATGAGTTGTTGCTGGTTGAGTGAGTGGAGTCGAGTGAATATGAGCCCTCGCCTCCTTTATCTCAAGGAATGGGCATGTACCCCAAGCCGAGAAAAATAAATGGAGACCCCTCATTATAATCCAGGAGGACTGGAGCCCGGCAAACTTGCTCCTCGGGCTTTAATCAGCGAAATAGCGGGGAAAGGACTGAAGGGTGGAAAGTGAGGGCCTTAAATACGCGGTGCTAGTGTTTACAAGTAGTTATTATCATGATCCATATCATCCCCACAGCCGTCGTTTTCCTCCGCAGGATTGGAAAATCACGAGGATTTTTAAGGAGCAGAAACAATCCCAGATTTACTTTCTTGGAATTTTCCTAAAATGCTCGTCAAAATGAGCCACTTCTACATAATTCTCGGGAAACCAAACCAGTGGGAAAGCAACACTTAATATAATTTGGTGGCTCCATAGTTGGACCTCCATACAATTGTGATGGGATTGGTTGGGATATGTAAGCGGAGCCACCGCATATTGCTTTCACTTTTTGAAAATCCTTTCCCCATTTCCAGCGCTTGCTGAAATATCTCCCATTTCACTTTACTTTTTTCTCTGTTCCATGTTTGGAGACAAAAGTTCTGAGGAAAAAAAGTTTTAGACCAGAGCAGATCAGACCAGTAGCATTCTCCAAACACCTTCCTTCCTTCATCCTTCCTCCACACGAGTTCTTTTTTTTCAAGTTTACTCCATCCATTTCCTTCTCTCACTGCGATTCACTTACAATCTTTGTCGGAGTCGAGATGGAGAAGAGAAGAAGAAAAAACTTCCTCTTTTTTCTTCCCTTACTAGCGACATTGGCAGAGGCAGACGCACCACCAGAAATCTTTTGGGGTTGAATGAAATCCGAAAATTTAATTAACCAAATTGATGAGAGGAAACTTAATTTCAGCAGGCCAGAGAGAAAAAAAGAATGGGTGCAGGAAAAAAAGAGCCGAGCCGGGCGGAAAGGATGAAAGAAGGGGGATGATGGAAAACTACCAAGAGTGGATGGATGGATGGATGAGAAGGAAGCGGGATCCTTCTTAAAAGTTGGATTTCTTTTGTACGGAGCGCTCCATTCCCGCACCATGATATATCCGCGCAAAACAATGCATTGTCACTACTTACTTGATTGCTCGGAGTCCTACACGACGGCTTTAATAAATACTCGCTCCTTCCGACATAACATCCTGAAAATTAGGGGTGCAGTTGTTATGCCTCATTTAATTTCCGTTGTTTTTAATTGGTGTATGTAATTTCGTGATGGTGAAGAAGGTGATAACCCCTCCTGGAATGAACACCCACCTTGTAAGAATTCTTGCTCATACTTATCTTCATAAGAATACCGGATGCCTATGAAAGGGTTAAGGGGAAGGCTTTATTATGATAATTGGATAGGTAGCTCTACCTCTAAAAGTAGGATTTTCCTGTTTTTGCTGGAGCGATTTTCTAAGAGATCGGCGTGAAGTGCGCACTTATTTCATCAAGTCGCATTTTTTGAGGCAATTTGAAAAAAGGAATTGACAAATAACCACTGCTAAATTTACGGTTTTGATGGAAAATAATTTTTGAAATTTCCCCGTCAAAAATACATTGCAACCTGCGGACAAACGATCGACAGACTAAATTTCAAACTTTGGTGGTGGGTAAACTTTCCCCAACTCCAATCAATAATTGGGAGCTGGTAGAAGCCACACAAAGTTGGAAACTCATCGTAACAGGTATGAGATTCTCTATTGGTTTGGAACGATTTCCATCCTTCAAAGCGATTGATTCCTTATTGGGCTCTATTTATAGTTGTCAATAAGCACGTGTAGGCATTTATTTGCTTTGAGACCCTTTCCAGGAAATATTTCTTCTTGAGCTAGCAAACTTTCAATTCCCCATGTCTCCGATTTTAATTGCTTCCCGGGAAAATTGATACTAGGAAAAATGTTATATTGGGCGCAATTATTCTCGCAATTTATTTCTTTGCGTCTAGAATGCTAACTTTTTATTGGTTCAAAAGGAGACGCCGTAACAATCTAATTGAAGCAAGTAAAAAACTGTACATGGTTTTCCTTGACGAATTTCCTGAAGAAATGTTCCAGTTCTCTATTTTTCCCCTCACAAATCAGTTCCAGTTATCGGCCATAGTCTAGGTAGAAGGATCTCTCGGTGGACTCATCAGACTGGCCCGGCCCATTTCTTTCTGCATCATTCCTTTTCAATTTTGCACTCAAAGACGGCCAAGCATCTATCCATCCACCATCAAAGCAAATTTTTTCCTGGAGGAAATGAAAGACCCCAACCAGTGGAAAGTTTTAAATGCGTGTAGCGTTAAATTGATTTTGTGTAAACGTCGTCTTGTCACAACCCCCCAAAAAAAGCTTTCCCTTGAAAAAATGTGTTTTCAGCCACCAGGCCACACATAAACATGTATTTAAGCGTGTTGTTTCCTTTCGCAAAAAACTCCTCGTCCTACTCCTCATTCTCTGGACTCCTTCCTCCGGAGCTGAGGAGATGTATGCATTAGATAATTTAAAAGGACAAGTCAATTTACCGAACTCTCGATAAGTTGAAGGCTACAAAGCAGTTGCAAAATGGAGGAAGATCGATTCGATTCAAAAAAAAAGTTTTCTTTGGACTTTATTGGGCTCGAGGTAGTAGCTAGCAAATTCCTCGCCTTGTCACTTTTTCAATGCATTACCCCCGGAGAGAAAAATCCAGAGACCGGAGTCGGAGTGTCGTTTGCCTTGTTACAGTTGAAATGATGGAATGGCCGAGTAAGCTCCGAGTGATTCTTCCTTTCTCTTTTGGTCTTACACAACTCCCAAATTAAAACTGAGCAAGTGAGTAAGTCGAAGAAAGAAGGCCCATAAAGGTAAACAATTCGACCTAGTTGATCTCCCTCACTCCTTAGGTCCCCACTCGTTAGGCGCAATTTGGTAACAAATGAGTCCCAGATAATCAACGTCTCAGAAGAAGAAGGAGGAAAAACTCCAGTGAGCTAGTAAGTAAGTAGATGTGTTGGAAAATTGAAATAAAAAATGGCAATTTCAACCAGTTCCTCTCTCAACCAGTTCATTGGAAAGTTTTCGGAGAAATTGGGTCAAAAATCACCAATAAAATTTTACTTTTCCCGTCAATCACAATCAAAGGACTTGAGTTTGAGTTGGGTTGATGGCTCAATCGCCCCATAAAAGTGTGTGTGGGTTGGTTGGGGTGCCAGCGTTCCACTTTTCCGAAGGAGTGGGGTTTTCCGCGTGATTTCACTCATGTAAATTTTCTCAAGCTAAGCCACCTCAGTCCTCACGGTGGCTGGTGTTTATCCAAAATTTAGAGTTTTTAATTGATTTCAAACTCCCAATCTTAGAGTACCCTTGCTGCTGGGGAAAGTTCAGAAGTGAGACATTAAATACCGAGAAAGAACTTCCAGATTTGCAGAAGTGGCAACTAAGAATTTCATTTCCACAAACTCACTCGCTCACTCACTCAGACCCGTGGAATGCCTTAATGGCAAATTTAAATCATTCTTGGGGATGGATTCTCTCCGAGGATTAAGTAGAGCGGAGTGGAATAACCAAAATACTCAGGAAGGAAGGGAAAAAAGTCCTACGGACAGACTTCCACATGACATTAATGAGTTCCTGAATTAAATATTTTTTTCGCTATCGCCTAACGACAAAAGCCACTTAGGAGCGGCGACACTTTCCTTTGCATTTTTTATTAATCCCCCTAATAATTTCTTTTTGGGGAGAGAGGAAGAGCAAACCAAAAAAAATGAGTAGGAGCTCATCCCAGAAAACCTTTGGTACAGTGGTCCTTAGTAACATTTAACATTTGAAGTCGGCAATTTTCCTTTCTTCCCCTCCACCATTACCATCACTTTGCTCCCCAGAGGATTTTATTTTAAAGTCAGAAAGCTTTCTTCATTATAAATGAGATTTTCTCTGGGGAAGGGAACATATGGCGCTCATTTCAGAATAAATCTTAGTCCATTTACTGACTCTCCAACAGCAGAATTTTTCTATTCGAGGGAGGCTTAAAGAGATAAAAAAAAGTATTTCTTTCTCCACTTGGACGTATACCCGAGAGTCAAGGAGGATATTCCACATTCCACAAAACAATTAGAAAGTCGCATCCGAGACGATGATGATGATCATGATGATTTGAACATTGAAAAACAAACTTTTCCCCATCCTTAAGTGATACTCTCGACTGTCTCCTTGTGATTCAGACATTGCTCACCCGTTTTCGAAAATCATGATGATCCGATCGTGACTCCACTAGAATTCCTTTAAGAGGCCACGAGGGCTTTGCTCCTCATAAAAAATTTGAAAGTTTGGGGAAATCTTCAGGAGGAGGGGAAGCAGCCTTAGTAGTAATCTAATAATTTGCTGAGTGTCTTACCCCGAGCGCCATTCCACATTCCAATCCCACCATAATGTATTTTCCCCCTCTGGATAGTGCTTTTTAAATAAAATATAACGAGGAATACAAAGTTTTAATTCGGTGGAGGAGGCTAGGTCACTTGTGAAGTGATGCGCGAACCCTTGAACTTTTCGGGGAAAAACAATCCAATCCCATCCAACTCAATCCAGTGCAATTGAAACGAGCCGGAGCCAGCGAATTGAATCGAGTCTATTCCATTCCAGGATGAACATACTTAAGTATGTATACTCACGCAGACACATTTCGCTCTCGAAAACCCTGGCATTTTCCCCCAAATTGACTGCAGATTGATTGCCTCGAAGGAGGGAAGCCTAGAACTCCAAATCCGGATCCGGACTCGGATGATAGTTCGAGCCAAACACAATCTGTGCAACGACACACTACATTTCTCCCCTTCATTCAGGCATCCATCCAGCGAGAATGATGTCTCTCCTGAAGTTCACCATCAGTCAACTAAGCAACTGCCTGTGAACTCTAACCTGGTGTTAGGCTCGGCTCGGCTTCTTTATTTCCCCAACTGTAGTCTTCGGGAATGAGAGCAAACCGCACCAGAACTTATGGTAGTGGCTGTGTGGGAAATGCATCTACATTTTCCTCCTTCAGTCCTCTCTCCGGTCATTCTCAAATGGCTCAATAAAGAAGCTGGGGGAAACTTAAAGCGTGACTGTGACTCCGGACTCTACCTTACTACTGCGGGCTTTTTCACTTCCCCTCTCCTGAAATAGACTTTACTCACTACAGCGAAACGGAAACTGTTGGTGTATCGGGTGAAATCTTACTTCGTTTTTTTATTCTGGGGTGATTACTTCTCCTTTCTGCTGTTACTACTTGATTCCTTATAAGGCTCCAGGAATAGATCCGTGGGATATAGTGGGGTGGACTGGATTCGGGATTTTTTTTGGATCTATGAGTTTAATGGGAACATCAACATCACGACCAAGAACCTTCCTCCTGCGAAGGAACCAGTGAGTGGAACAATGGTAAAAAATAGGGAAGGAGTGAGTGGAACGAGCTCATTTGAAACGGTACACTTGTGATGATCATCTGTATCCCTATAATTTATTTGCATGTTGAAAAATTTCCCCCAGAGTTTCATCCTTTCCCTCTTGGTAGAGACTCTCACCGAGACATCCCAATTCCAAAGTTACCACACAGCCAGCTATAGTAGACCTAGGCAGCAAGTCCTTCCACTACTTTTCCCTGGAATGAAGACGCACGGAAACACAGTCGTGAGGATCATTAGACTGTGAAAAGGACTCGCTTATGAAGCTATGAAAATGTAGCTACATCCATCCACCCATCCATCCATTCATCCTCCCCCAGCCTGGTGCTCTGACCAAATTGGATCAGATCAGATCGTGATTGCGAGTGCGATTGAATTCTTAAAGGTCCTAGAGATTTCAACAAGATATTTTTTCAGGGAGAAAATCACTCTCCCAGTCTTGGATTTTTTGACGAGGGCTCTGTATGCATGCAAAACTTGTCGTAATTGCAATTAGAGGATAAGTGAATTCTTTAATGAGTTGTTTGGGAAGAATCTTCGCAATCTGAGATTGAGATTTGCATTGCACTGTCGGAGAAAATTAGTAGTAGGGCTGACTTCCTCCTCTGTGTGAGTGTCCTCAATGCGTCTTCTCGATTTCCAGATTTGAGATTGAGGCTGCGCCAACTAGATAAGTAGGCTAGTTGTGGTGCGTAAGGACCAAGGGAGAAATCCCGGCTGGATATATTGACTGACAATTCGTTCGTATGGGAACAACCATCCAACTTCAGTCTCGAGTGAGGGAGCTCCAGTCCCTCGCTCAACTTACTCACTCACTCACTTATGCCAGTGCATGTTCTCCATTCAGCGAAAATGAATCTGCAAATTTAGATAGAAGTGGAATTCCCCATGGGGTTCTTGACTACAAGTACACCAGCGCTCTCAGGGAAATTAGGTAAATCGGTGGGTATGGATTCAGCCTCAGCGATGTATTCATGCTAATCCATTCCGTACTCGCGGATTTGTATGACAAAACCCATTAATAACTCTAGAAACCGATCCAGACAATAATTTATCGTGGTGGGTCGCCCCTCTCCGCCTGTAAATTTGCTGGGAATGAATCCT
>JAHZNH010001935.1:0-16561 GCA_027744355.1 Tyrannoseira gladiata | reverse complement strand
ATAAAAAAAATCTTCTCAGTTGCACACTTAACATGGTAATAAAAGTCCATAGTCGCAATAATTATAAAACCTTACATACTAGTACATCAAAGTAGCCGAGGTTGTGTATTTTGACTATCAAGAAAGCAATATAATAATAATATGTTTATATATACGTACAATGCCTAAAGTTTATATCAATGTTACTACCTTACCAAACTACCGCATTAAAGATATAATTTTAAATGCCAGTTTTAAGTGAAAGTTACAAAATTTTGACACTGCTATATGCTAAATTACTATTAGCGGCGGAGCGAAGAACCCTTCTCCTTTGCTCCAAAAATTTTGCAGAAAACCAATGCAATATTATTTTCATAATCATACAAATCCTATTTTCCTCCATTGAGTCACGCTCACGATGACTGACCCTACCACTATCAATTTCAAAATCAATTTTTTACGCCTACAATACTACATCAATGAAACAACCCCTTCTTCTTTTGTATACTGCAATGTTACCATCAGAAAACGATGCATATAAATTCATAGTGAGGTACCACGGAAACCTTAATTAACTCAACATCGAAATAATTTTTTTTATTATTTTGACTAAACACGGATCATCAAAAATCATCCTCCTCCACAAAAAAAAAGAAAAAAAGGGTTAACCATTTATTTATATTGTTGTTAAGTGGTACTAGGACATGACTAACGTCAATAAAGTCATCTATGTATGAACTAGTAAAATAAATGCGTAACCATACATATACCATCATCATTAGAATAAGTTTACACTGGATTCATTCGGTAGCATTCTTACCAGCTTCTTCTTAAAAGTTTTATGTACAGTGGTGTGTGCTTCCTTACGTTCATAAATTCATGTTCCGTTTAAGATCTAAACATATAATATGATTAATTCATAATAGTAACATACATAATAAGTAAATAATCGAGACGCTATTACACCACTCAATCAGTCAACTAAACCAGCCATCTTCAGCTGTGACTCCAACGCCAGTACATATTTATCATTAGTTTCAATTTCATCTATTTATGTCAAGCACTAAAAGTCTCAAATAATTCAGGGGAACTGACGCCAACAATTTTTTATGCATGAAAAATGAAGTACTCTTACATGAAGTACGATACATACACAGGTGAACTTATATCTTCTGTTTTTTTCATTATTATTTCTAGTATGTCACAAATCGACGCCTGAGGGATCTTTATTTTTTTATTCGTGCTACGTTCCTGGTTTTGTACGCCAACATTGAGTATCAAAGCGAAAATATTGCCTTTCCTTGTTCGTCTCAATTTTTTTTACTCTTGTGTAATATAATAATAAGCAGTTTTGGCCACCTACGTAAACTGATGAATTGCCCTTTCATCTGGTTGTTGTTTTTTTTACAATTACCATGAACTCCCAAGTTTTCAATTATCATTTATACTCATTACACCATTTTTCCCTCAAATGATTCACAAAATTTGTCTCAAATTACTTATAGATTTTGCTAATAAAAAGTTAATAATGATTCCTGCTATTCTCTCAGTGATGGTCCATCTCAAGGTCTCACCCAGGCAAGTCCTCCAGGGAAAATTGATTGGACTTTTTTTTAGCATTATTTAGCTTGTCAGAAACAGCAACAAGCACAATAAGATTTTTTTCCTTTCCAAGTACGAATATGAATAATTCATTCCCCATGAAGACAATTATAGCATCGTATATGCTAAATATATATTTATATATTGTTACATACACGCTTACAGTAAAAGCATCAGGATTTTTAAATTATTTAGAGCAACACACACGATAGTATTAATTCTATACCTTCAAAGCGACCAATAATTTTATTTTTAGGTGATGGCTTACTAGTGGAGTTATACAAAAACTTTATTTTAGCTACAAAGACTGATGAATAATAGAAATATTTGGGAGTTGGTTCCCACGGCGTTGAAACAATGAGAGCACATTGTTTTGACAGATGCAAGACACAATTAAGTTGTTTTTTTAAAATTTAGTCGTAAGATTACACATTGTTGCTTTTGTGACATGCATGCCTGTGCTCATATGACTATGTAGATTTTTATTCTGATCGATTTTACTATGCTCGATGACATGCTCAGTGAAGGAGATGTCTCTGAAGACATTCAAGATAATCTTTGAAATTTTTTGAGCTGGGAAACTCATGGTTGTCTCTTGATGAAATACATATCGGAATGGAAAATTATTTCGTTGCCAATTTCACTTCACAGGCATGAATATCACTCTAGTGAATATTTTATGCATGTACTTCTAGCTCTATGCCTCTGTCAAAACAATGTGGGAGGAATCAATTTGCACGTGCTGAGATGAAATGAATTTAATTACCACTGAGTTATGACACATCTTGATCATCGACATCGTGAAGTTGCTCCTTCGCTTCACTTTCTCCGCCTGCAAGCATGAAGAATATATAAATATATTGTGAGTTATGGGAGTGTGTGATTCGGTCGATTCGACAGTGGTTGGTGCAGCAAAAAGAAAAGAAATGCAGGATGCAAGTCAAATTAAATATAGAGGAGAAAGTCAATCTATTTTTATAATTTACATTCCGGATGTTCAGAAGTAAGATCATATGAGGACGTGGTGGTGAAAGCAACACGTACGAAAAAAAAATTATTGGTTTTAAGCAACCGTGCACTCACATCTTGTAGTAGAACACTCTAGATTCGCCAGTGCTTGCGCACGGAATAAGATGTTTGTCAAGCACATTGAGAATGTCAGAGCAGATTTCTTTCAGTTCTTTCTCAACCTTCGAATAAATTAATTATTGAAATAATTTAAACCGAAATCCTATATGTATGAAAATATCCAAACCATTAACTGAAGCGAAGCGAGTGAGAGAGAGAAACCCTTATTCATTACCTGAGCGCGGTATTGACGAATCATTTCAAGTTTATCCTCGCCACCTTTACTCTCTTCCTTCTGCTCGATAGACGAGATGATCCTCCACGATGCTCTTCGGGCGCCTATAACATTCTTGTATGCTACAGACAGAAGGTTCCTTTCCTCAACTGTCAGCTCCACGTCCAGACTAGCAACTTTCTTCATTGCCTCCACCATTTCTACAAAAATTATTTCAAGATATTTAGGCTAGCTGAAACACTTGCGCAGTCAAGAATAACGCGGTAAGTAGTAAGCGAAATATAATTATGCTCATGATGGTTGATGCATTTTGCAGTCGCAACCGGCCCCATCCTAATGAATAGGTATGTTGGTCGTTTACCTTTCTTTATTTCGTTACGGAGACATTGTTTGAGCTTTTGTCTTCCCCGGACTAATGAGCAATACTGAAATTTTAGCTAAACAAGATTTTCTTTCTACACCAACGTATGCAACAAGTCTAACTCAAAACTGGAAAAATTTAGCTGACGCCATTCATAGGTAAGGGCCCAGGTGGCCTATTCATTCCTTGATCTTTCGATGTTTTCATACATATCCGCAAGTACATGATCTCTTTTAAAGAAAGAGAGTGACTTTTTACGTTGGAAATAATAGAACTGCTTTTTGCTGTTACTTAATTCATTAAGGACTATTATGGTATGCTACAATTTTTCCCTCAACCCATGTTCCTGCTAAATATGGATCATTGGTACACAATAAGTCATTAAGCAATTCATGGCCAAAGTAAGAGACTTGCTAATAGTCATGATGGTAGATTAGAAAGCGGTCATTTTCAGACAAATTGAAATTTCGTATGCTGACCACAAAGGTTCAAAGGCCCAATTTCAATGACGGAATGCTTATTTTTTGAGGAAAAACTTCTAACCTAATACGCTTCGTTACAGCAAGCAAAAAATATTTGATGAACTGAATGAAGATGCATTAACTTTTAATGGAATATAGAAAAAAAATATCATAAAATTCTTAATCTCACCATCATAGCGCTCCGCCTGCTCAGCCAACTTGGCTTTGTAGACATTGTCCTCACGGTCCGACATTATGACTTACTTTTTTCCTTTTGACAGATACTGAATCGAGAATGAGCACAAAAAATAAATGTGATTAGAACCGAATAAAAATTAGAATCCGGAAGACTTTCTACGCCTCCCTCGAAAACAGCTTGGTATATAAAAGGGGAATATTCTGACACAGACTAAAGGGGAAATATTTTTTTCCGACTATACCGTGAAAATTATTATCGTTTTCCTTCCGTTTTTAGTCGACGATTCTGGCAAATGCAGCACAAGTCGATTGGGAAGAATTTCACTACACGAAAATTACTCTTCTACGGTAAATTTCTTCCGTAAATATTTGTCTTCAATTTTAATAAAATACTGAAGGTAGAAAAATTTGATTTATCAAGGAAAAATCAGTGTTTCAGACAGTAATATAGAAGCGTATAATGATGATGATGCCAGCCAGCAATAACGATTGTTGAAGCCGTCTTTTCAAGCTGGTACTTGTATTATAGAGATAGAAGGAAAAAAGTTGTAGCCGTAGTCTACGTCGTTTTTTTTCTCTGTAACTCGAAAGGAGTTGGAGTTACACCACCAGATCACTCACTACTACTAGGCTTTACCTTCTAGCCTCTGGGTTTAGCTTTAGCTCTTTAAGAGTCCAGTGCCGTACTCGAAATAGTGCCTCAGTTTATGCTGTACTTACACTTTAAGCCTACCTCACTTTCTATACTCATGCACTATGGAAATGGAGAATAATTCGAGGTTGCGTACATGTATGACTTTTCTGTTTGACTACAAATGAAGGGGAAAAAGAGTCTTTTTTTGTGAGATAGTGAGTGAGGTATGTATTATATCCATTTATTATTATTGGATACGTATTATTCTCCAGTGGAAGGAAAAAACTGTGTGTAATATGGTGAAGAGGAGTCTTACCCAAAAAAAACTACGAGTAATGTGGGATTGGATTGGGTATAATATAATTTTGAGCTTGATGTGATGTTGCTATGGCTATATGCTTTTCGTGTGGTGGTGGTATGGTAGTATCTCTTGACAAAAGGTTGTTCTCCACTTTCCGTTTCTTCTCCAAATATTAAATTGTACTACAGAGGCAGAGAGGATACCACACACTGGGCCCAGAGTAGTACTGACAAGATTGCGAGAAAATGAGGTGGAGGAAAAGAGAGAGAGAGAGGAACGGAGCAGAGCAGAAGAGGAGACGATTCGGCTTTTTTTTGGAAGAAAAAGAAGTAAGTCAGAGACCCAGCGTGCATGCATTTTACAACGCAGTTGGGCCGAGAGAAGAGCATTGGGAGGATAGGAATTTTTGGTAAGTGGCAATATGACATGGAAAAATGATAATGACAGCAAAAGGTAGGGGATAAAATTTGGTCCAATACTCTTTCTCCTTCCTCCCTTATTTTTTAAAGCATACTTATGTACATCGTTCACAGGAGAATTCCAGGCAGGCCCTACTTTAGGCCGGGCTGCCTGTCCCGTGTGTGTAGGTAGAAGAGGAAAAAATGCAGCAAGAAGAGAGGAGTCGTAGTGGGAAAGACTTGATTCAGATGTACGCACAAGAAAACGGAGACGACGAATTTGTTCATGAAAGGGAATGAATCGAATGGCGGTGTGTGTGTATATATGTATGTATAATATTACTATGCTATGGTTTGACTTTCATGATGATGCACAGCTCTCTCTCTCTCTCTCTCTCTCTCTAAGAAACCGGCTACTCATACAACCTCAATGTTGCTTTGGATTTTCTTGTTCCGTGGGCAATGAAAATGTTTGAATAAAATCGAACTGCATGGACCCAGACCGTGCAGGGAAGGGATAGGGGTAGTGTGCTACGCAAGAAAAAATCGCTCTGCTAGGGAATTCGCTAATGTCGACGCTCCCTCTTCCGCCTGCTGAACTTTTTAATGTGGTAGTGCTACTACTGTCGGTGTCCATGGCCGACGAAGAATGTCCAAAGACGGTCTGTGAAATGCATTGTAAGAAGCTCTTGTACATGCTTGAAATGCAAAATCGCACAGGAGAATAAGCAGTAGCAAATAGCTTTGAAACGGTGGTGGTGGTGGTATGGTGGTAGTGATGAAGATGATGTTGATCATCATCATCATGACTCTGGTTTGGTGTGGCATCAATAGCGAAGACCTCTGTAGAAAGTGACTGGGGAAGACGGAGACTGCTGCAGCTCAGTGGAGATTTTTTGGACACGTAAAATGGAATGGTTTTTTACTTTCCCATTTTGACAGATCTCCGTCAGTCACAGCCACTGCTGCGTATGAGAGCTTGTGGAAGAAGGCGACGGCGACGACGTTATATTATGGATGTCGTGTCGTGTCGTGTGGGCTTGAATGAGGTATTGCATTGAATTGAGGTGAGTGACTCGGCTCGAGCTCTTGTGGCTGGTTGGCTGGGTTTTTAAGAGACGAGTCCAAATAAGAAGGAACAAAGATGAAAATGATGCTTATGCATGCACACTATGCGGCCAAAATCCAACACTCGATATGTGCGAATATGAGTCGAGTGAAGTGAGTCAACTCAAAGCTAAAACCATGAAGTGAGCCTGATTATGGTAATGAAATTCTCGAAATCAACTGTCCTCTAAATGGCTCGTTCTATTCGCTGAAATAATATTTGTGACCATGTTATGCTGATTGCATTATTAGTATTGGGAAGTGACAAGGTGTAGTCGTAAAAAAATGTCTGAAGTGATGGACTTTAAAGAAGAGATGCACCTCAGTTTCAGGAGGTCTGGGCTCCGGATATCCGCGTTTTCATTCGAGTCAAATTTACCATTTCGCAATAAAAATTTTCAACGAGATTTTTAAAGCTTGGGGCATAAATAATTTTTTCCATCATTCACGTTGATGACCAGGAACTATGCTAAAATCATCTTGAGCTCATTTATTGTCCAGTTTTTATGCTCTCTATATACATAATGAATTACATATGTACTGCAGTCGGGTGAAGAGCACGCTTATTCTTTGCGATGTAGGTGTTCTTGTCTTTTAATCGTTCCTAATTATTTGCCTGGTTGAAAAATG
Source organism: Tyrannoseira gladiata (assembly GCA_027744355.1). Classification (NCBI taxonomy): domain Eukaryota; kingdom Metazoa; phylum Arthropoda; class Collembola; order Entomobryomorpha; family Entomobryidae; genus Tyrannoseira; species Tyrannoseira gladiata. The sequence continues at coordinate 9,587 of JAHZNH010001935.1, read as the reverse complement.
CAACTTTTACGACTGCAGATCTGCAAAAAAGAGGAATTTTTCCTTAGTGTTGGCATGTTGTTCACGCTTTGTCATAAGCGATAGATTCTCATGTAATAACTATCCCATTACGTATCGGGATATCGCAAAAAAGAAGAGGGTAAACCGCGTCTTGAGCTCGTGCTTAATGCTTGCTTCTAACTTTTTTCAGGAGACGTCTCACTCAATTGGAAGCGTTCTGTGTTCATATTTTATGCAGCTTGTTCAGGTAGCCAGAGCAAGCGTCTTAAGATGACTTCGTGGTTGGTAAATCATGCCATAAATTTTGAAGGCTGACACTTCACAACAAGTCAAAAATATTATCGGAATAGTCCTTGACGGTAAGGCCACTCAGGGATCTGTTCTGGAATATTGCAAATAGTCAACGATTATGAGGCGCATGAAAGTATCCGAATAAATAAACGGCCATTATGGGCTCGTATTCTGAAGGAGGTGCTTCGTTAGGAACATTTGATTTTGGTCTCTTTATAGCTTACATTTTGGAACTTTTTTTTCAATTTAACACGACATTGTGAATAAGTAGCTATCAGCCAAGCATAATTTCCAGAAGCCGCGTGGACCCTCTATGATACCTACCCTGAATCCATTCATATTATTTCAGGTGCGAATCTAAAAGCCAGAAAAAGGGGAATAACGACTAACTCATAGAGTCCATAATATTTTCATTTCACCGTCTAGTCGGACTTTGTGCTGATAGATAATCAAAACAGAAGCGCATTTAATCAGTATGAATAATTCCTAGCTATCCGCACCAATACGCTTGTGACTCAAGAACATAATTTGTACCATCCTCTAAGAATGTACCCGCAAAAGAAGGAAGGATTCTCAATCAAAAATTTTTTATGCATTTTTCGTGCTCTTTCGTATTGGCATTTCTTACAGTTTGAAAACTCCTTTCCATTTATGAAAGCAAATTTGAGATCAGAAGCAAAAAAAAATCATGAATTATGTCGACGCTTTTTAGGTTCGATTTAAGAGTTTATCTTTTGTCATTTTGGAACTGGTTGCCCTATTTAAAAATGGATCAAATTTCGACAATTTAGTTGCAGGGGAATGTCAAAAAATTTGAAACAAGTAAACTATGCATATCATTATGATGGAATCTTAAATAAGTAGCTCATCACAGGAAGCCCTTCAGTAGTTCCATGGTGAAATTAATAATAATAAAGAAGTGATATAACGAAGGCTCTTTTTCTCATTCGCACAAATATCTGAAATTGAGAAATTGACAGCACTAAACCATATGATTCCCATTTCCAGTTAAAGCGCTACCTTACTTTCATCGCCTTTTTGTAGACATCAAGGAGAAAATTAAATGAAAATTTGTAATAATAGCAGGCATGTGTTTCAGTACGTGAGCTACTTTTCGCTCCGGTCTCTCCTGGTAAGTCAAAGATTAAACCATTTTATGATGATTCTAAGAAAGCGCCGCCACACAAAGGATACAATTTCATCAAGCAAGTTGCGCTGGAATACTTAAGGCTTTTCAGTCTCTACGTGGGCGCATCAATGGGGTGGATAAGGAAAGGCTCTGAGCTAGCCCGTTTTATTATGCATACATGGTTTCATGCGAAAAACTCATAATTCCAACGGAAAAGAAGAACGCAGATGATAGTACTTGACAGTAAAAAACCTAAAACCTAAAGGCCACAAGTCTGTCGATGGAGAGTCTAGGAGTTGTGAACAAATAGTAATATGATATTATACTTGCGCTTGGGAATTTCACATCACTGTAATTTACTAACCATATACATGCTTGACCATTGACCCATCGTGACAGATAGTTTAGCTAATTTATGAATGAATTACTTATGTCATATTCATGTGAGGTTCAGATGATGAGAAAAATGAAAAATGAAAGAAAAATGAGAGCATGAAAATTGGTAGACCGTCTTTCAAGCACATATAGTCTCTTCAGGAGAGAAATAATAATATTTAGGATCATCGTTCAATTCCTTGTATGAGATTGGCTAGTCTGTGTTTCCTCTTAGGTAGTAGGTAGAATACTAGCAATAATATTATTTCAACCATTATTTTTGTAGTCAAAGTCGTGGCTTTGCACAAATTGATGGTGAGTAGATTACTCACTGAAGTAGTCACAGTGAGGTTTTATTACCAGACACTGTAGCTTTTAACTTGTTGACTCTGTCATCGATTTGATTGACACGACATATGCATCCATCGATCCTCATATTCTCTTTCCCTGGAACCTTTAGCCTGAATTTATTAACGACGATGAAGAAAGAGATAGACATGTAGTGATGAAGCAAGGAATGCATAAATCTCTTGAATACCCCATATCGGCATTCTCGATCTCCCGACCCGTCGTCTTTGGCATTTTGTGTTAGTGCCTGGATTATTGCATACACAAGAGAATAAAAGCGTCGCATCACCTTTTCTGTAGTCTTGTCCCCAGTTCATATCCCTAATCTGCAACGTGCTCCCTACTTTCTCTTATGACCCCAGGATGTGCCTCCCTCCGTTCGTCGCATCACTTCCGTTTTTCATACTAAAAATGCTATCTCCAAACTCCAATTCACCTCATTACTGTCACTCATATCGACAAGATCGCTCATTCACGATATACTGGCAAGTTCGTTGTCACATTACTCCTGATATGATAAGCTGACGTGTGGAAATAGAACCCGTTATATGTAGGTATTTGATTCATTTAAAAGCTCTCTTGCTCCCGATCCATTTAAGAAGGCTGAATAAATTTTCAGACATGATTTTTTTTGCCACAGTTGACATGTATGCTGACGTCAATGATATTTGATGATATTCATGCATTGTGCAAAGTGTAACTTTTTATGCACATCTTCTATCCGAACAACTTGGTTTTTATGAAAATTATCGAAGAACTTTTACTCCACGGGTGCAAGAATACAAAAGCGATGTCGAGCAGAAAAAAGGTAAGTTGTCAAGATGTCTCGATTTTCCCCGTAGTGAGGTAACAAGCGTTCATTCACACATCCGCACGCAAACACTTCCTTTGTCTTCGCATATAGGATTTGGCAAAAATATTTATAACAGTTACTCTTTTCTTTGCCACCATATTTTTTTTAGTTATTATCATTATTATTAGAGAAGGAGAGTGAAAACAAACGGATGAAAAATCGAATTTCATGGCTTAAAAGTTGCAACTCCAAATGCCTCCATTAGTCTTTGTTGACCTTTAGCTTTCATTGGCTTTTTTTATTTTGTTCCCGATGGGGTCCATAAAAACGTTCAAATGAAAAGGATATGGAGGGGAACAAAGTGTTTGTCAACTTGATGTAAGAGTTTAGTCCTGGGAACAATGCCTGCTCCTTTTCTCCGTGTGTACTTACCTCCACTATACTTAAGTTCAAGTCACCGGCTTGGAGACATAAGGTGAAGAAAAGGGAGTACGTCACTATCGCACGAATAAAATGTGAAGAATGGAGAAAGCAATGAAATATGTAACGAAGTTATTAGATGCGTAGTCTGTACATTGTCAAAACTTCTGTATTCCACCTGGATGGCGGGCAGTTGAGCCGGTGAAGCAAGAATATGCTTCGCATTCATGATATATTTATTCAATGAAAAGAACCCCAAAGTAAAAGTTTGACAAAAAAATTCTTTCCTCTCACCCTTGTCAGTTTTCTCTCAATTTAGCGATTTTTTCAGTCAGTTTATATCGGAATGACTATCTTATGTCCCTAGCGCAGAAGTAGTTGCACTCGGTTTTCCAAGCATATTTCTTTTCCTCCTTTGATTTGATTTGATTGCCGTCTCGTTGTTTCATTGAAAGTATCGTGGACGTTACTACTGCCGATTCCAATTCCTGCTTCATCGTAAAGCAACAATCGAATACGAAATCATGTTATGCGAGTTGACTACTCATACAAATTCCTTATCCAGCCCTATTCCTTCAATTTGTTGGTGATCATTATGCATTCGTTCCACTTTTGCGTGGCCCACAAAAAGGAGAGGAGTGAGGTGAAAAACTGATGTGTAGGATCGCCTCTAGCTATTTACTTTTTTGAGTTCCACATCTTCTGCAACCTTACCCGATCTGAAGAAGCCATGCTGTAAGTAAGTAAGTGGCTTCCTTTCCCCGACCACTTTCTCCGGGCAGAGATGAGACGGGCCACTAGCGGAAACATCTGCTGAACGGAGATAGAAGCTACTTAGTAATTAATAGAGTTTTCTGCTAATATGTTTTTCTCCTCAGGTAAAAACTCTTATGCACTTTATCTACTTCTATAGCTCATACTAAAACCAAGGAGGAGGTTGACTCAACAGTCTTCTTCTGTCCTCATCGTAGTCGTCTTCTCTTCTTTTCCTTCTCTTGAAAATCATCTTTTCCTGCATACACATCATGAGTACCTTAGTCACTGGTGTTATGTTGTCCCCTAAGTATCTTGAGTAGGGTCTCTGTCCTCCACTCGTAGTTTAGCTACAGACTGAAAATCCTCTTTCATTTCAACAGCGGCATAAAATTTGCGCGTGGGAGATTTTATTCCCTAGCATCAGAAAAGCTGCTTGCTCAATCTAACTCGTAATTTCTATCCCCATTTTTCGCATAATCTCTCAGATTAGCGTATTCAAATGAAATTGATTAAAATTGGTACGTAGGATCAAAAGGAGATAATACACTTGAATCGTTCCTAATACCACTCATATTTTATTTCCCACTGAAGAAGGAGCTCGAACTTCTTTTGATAATAGCGATTTACTACCATCCGATAAAACAAATTGGTTACAATACAATCTCGTTAGCGCTCCGATAAACAAAGGTATGGCCCATCAAAGTCAATGATGTCAACTCATGTCGTGCAAAAAAAAAACTCACTGACTACTGAAAAACCCTCGCCTGATTCCCACATCTTTTCATGTATGAAAATACTCATGCCTCTTCTGCATGATGCTTACCATTACCCATAGGTTCGATGAGTTGTGTGTATGTGTGTGTTTTTGTCGGCTCTTCACTTTCGTACCTCGTTAAAGGCCTTTCTTTATATCTCTTTGGTCACATACACGCAAAAAGATACTATCAATGTAAAGGGAAACGAAATTAGTGGTTAATATTACTTGTTCGCGGAGAAAGGAGACTCACTGGAGAGATTGACGTCATCGGAAAATGTACTTTGGCCCACAACGAGATTCCCTACTCCCTTTTCTCACTTTCTCCATTCCCCACGCTCCTTCCTACCATTCATATTAGCAGCGATATTCTTTTATATTTAATGTTTACTCCCATCAATACTTCAATGTGTGTCCAATTTTGCATGATATTCCAGGATTTTCCCAGTTTGTTACATTTCCATTCCACTACCCGCAACCCACAAGAATAAGAGCTCCGTGCTTATTTGCTACTAAGCTCCGAGCTAATACCTGCTCTGCCGGTCTGCCTGCCTTGCAGTAGCCTCTCGTCTTCATCTCCCTCTTCACTCGTCTCGCTTGCTTCCTCCCCTCCTCTCTCCCCACATAAAAATGTTTGGACGTTCTCCATGCTTGACCCAGTTTTTACAATTCCTAATCAATCACGCTTCCGACAAATGCACAGAGGCTCATCTTAAAGAGATGTCTATTGTCTCTCCGCAACCTATCATGTCCACGATCATCATCTCTTTATGTAACAGAGCTTCATTGCCTCATTCAAATGCTCCCATTTTCAGCAAATTTATTCCGCATTATGAACCTTGATAATACGTTAAAAATGAGTTCAAAATTGTAGGTTTGACAGGAAGACCACACAGTCCAAAAGTACAAGTCTCATCATCCCTCTCTTCATTGCATAATTCACGGAAAGAACAATGGTTCGTTATGGCCAGGACAAATTGTATCTCTTCATTCTCCTTTTCCCAATCATTCGCGCATTGTTAAGTCCAACGAAAATCTGCGTTGGTATAATACACCCTCTCAAGCTACATTACGGAGTAAAGCAATTCAATAATAATACCTTACTTTCACACGAAATATGTAAAGGGATGAAAAAATAATGCCCCAAATGCGACTTCTATTTTCAATTCTAAATTTAGCGAAAAAAATTGATATTACATCGAGAATGGATAAAAGGTGTCACTTTCCTATTCAAAATGAAGTGCCTGGGATGTGTAATAACCTTCGTCTGACTTCCAACAGGAAGCTCAGAGGCCCTTCCACTCTTCATGCTATGCTTCAATGTATGAGGGAATGAATGAGAAAAGAACTTTGTTCGGCTTCCTTTCCCAAAGAACTTCTGGACGGCTCAAATAAAATTATCTTAGTTTCCTCCTTATATTAAAATGTTGTTTCCTCCTTCCCCATCGCCTTTCACTTCCTCCGCAGCGGAGACCCTACTAATAGATTGATAGCAATGAATACCTACCGACTTCTCCTTACATAAGAAACTTCTCGGGAGCTGCCAATGCCATCCAATAAAAATAACTTTTTCCTTTCGATCTCCTTCCGTCGTCTCGTAGGATGCTGCTGTTGTTGCTGGGAGATGAGTTGACACAATGTACTATTTGCGATGTTTTGTTAGCCTTTTCCCACAAAAAAAAACGCTGTGCTGCTAGTTCAATTCCAATTCAGCATGTCAACATTTTTAAACCACCAAAATCGAAATAAATGTAGGGAGAAATGACTGCGAAAAAAAGGAACTAAGTAAGACGCTGCTGCCTCGTGTTCCATCTACACTCCAAAATTTTACCGTCTCTGGGAAAATAGACTGGCTTTCTTCTTCTTCTCCTTCTTCTCAGGGTTGGTGCTTGCCTTAATGTAAATTGGATTTTCAGGAAAACGCTCTCTTTGTCCTCACTCACATGGCATACAAAAAGCTTGCTCTCTCGTCTTGTACAGGAGGAAGTGAAGCTTCCTTCGCAACACACACACACTCCAGTCATCACAGTCATTACTAAAAAAAGTTTGTTCTGTTTCATGCCCTACTGACTTGGCTCGCCTTGCTTGTGCCGTGCTAAGTAAGTGTGTGCACGTTTGGTTTTGTTCGTTGTACTTAAGAAGCAGTGCAAATTTTCTTTCATTCTGCTCTTTCTCTCGCGGAACATGTTCGCCGTTTTGCTCACAGAGAGAAGAAGTGAAACTCGGCAGGTGAAAGTCAGTCGCAAAAGATGCAATGAAAACCGGTTTGGTGAATCCATTAGCTTGAAAATTAGACAAAATTGCATTAGAAAAAAAATTGTCAGCTAGGATGCCGGAGTAGGAGTTCTTTTGCATGCTGGTAATCTCGTTGCTGATTATGTCTTCTCCAGTTTAGTAATGAAATGAACGCGTTTTTACTTCCCTCCTTCGTCAAACGTAGCAAGGCTAAAGTCAATATTACCTTGTTAAGTCACTTACTCACCTACCTGCTCCTGCTACTACTACTACTACTACCATCGTACTACATGGTACCCCTTGGACAGCCTACCTTGCCGTTCTCGACTAGCATATAAATTTATGGGCTTAATACGATACTCCTGTCATGACGACGACGGCTCCATTCAAAATTGTATTATAAGATACAGGAAGAAAAATTCGCAGCCTTGCTTTCACTTGTACCTTAAATGATGAGAATGTCCGTGAGCATATCCGTTCATATAAGTACATATATATATATACCAAAATATACTCGTCTAAAATTCATGACCCAGTCCCCTCATGCGTCACAATAAAAAAATGGAATCTGAGCAAGAGAATGATGCAATCAGAGTTTTGAAAAATCCCCTTGTCTTCAAATAAGTAGTACTCGAAGTATGAGCAGAGATAAAACAGCTGTCACGAATCAAATCTTCCGTTTAAAATCATATTTATTGTGTTAATCATATATGAAACGTATAATGTACAAGAAGAGAAATCAGTTAGTAAACATTAGAACATACATTTGCATCATCCACCATCACATTTTTATAAATGTGCAAAAAACTCATTTCCCATTTAGTAGCAAAATTTAGTTGACCTTTGTCAACGTTATAAAATCAAATATACAAATCCAAAAATTGGATAATCAACCGCAATTGAACTGGGATTGAATAGATGGGCTTGATTATGAAAAAGCATTTATCAGTATTCATTAGCCCCGATGTCAAGGGTCTTTGTGGAATTCGTTTATACCTCCAACAGTTTTCAGACTGAACTAAACTAAGCTAAAAAAAATCTACTCTAAACTACATCAAAATATATAAATGATTGGCTGCAATGAATATAATTCATTACATGTAGAATTCTACTGTAAATCTACTTTGGGGCATTACAACCTTAATATTTAGGGTGAAAAAGTAATCATCATTTCACGTAATCAATCAATCAATTCAATTCTTCCATAATTTACTCATTCCTTCTATACAGACAACCCACGTAGAATAAAGATTGATAGATCAAGAATTTATGCATGGAATGGATTTGAGCATTGGTAGAAACCAGTACATACGTCAGGCCCACGCTCGGCATTAGTTAGTGTGTTGATTCATGCATAAGTAAGTAACCATCGTGCAAAGTTCAAAGGATTGACAAAATATCTTAACAAAAATCAAATCATTACAGATACAAAGATAAAACTATATAATGCAGTTTTATGCTAAAAAATTATTTTCTGCCGTAAAAATTATTGCTCTACAAATGATGAACACTTGATGAAAAGTTTGAAGGAAGAGATTGCTATTCAATTTGCAGCAAATGATTTACAAGTAATAGAGCAAGTTTGAGAGCCGCTCGTGGCTAGCACCCCCAAGGGACATTCCAGTCAACGATGCCAGTTTCTTGGCATACTGGCAAGGCGCAGGTACAGCTACGAAAGAGGAGCAAAGCAGAACAAGGTTAATAAAATATTGTGAAAAATATATACAACTATGATTTCAAAAATTATGATTGTCTTCCACTCACTAACTGTTCCACTCCAGTTAAAATACATATGACAAAGCTTGAAGGTGAGCCTTTGCATTTTGGCGGGGTCCAGTCCCTGAGTGTCATGAAGAACGTTGTACGAAACAGGAGATACAGTCCCCATTCTTGAGTACTGAGACACCAAGTAGAAGTCGTATCTAGGAGAGAAAGTTCATATCGTATAAATACGTGAAAAACTAAATGATATAGAATTTTTCCGCATGTAGGCAAGTAAACTATATTAGATTTTGTTACCACCTTGAAATATGTGGAATGAAGCCAACCAACACTTTAATTAATCAAGTTTCAATTACCTTTCTGGCAATGTGATCACGTCATCAGCTACAGTTCCAGGACCAGGGTTGACGGGCCTTCCCCGCTCTGACGCAAAGATCCTTGTACTAATTCTCTTTGTAACAACGATGAACGTGAATTTCGGAACACTCCTGTTTGCATTCCCGTAGACCTCCTCAAGAGTTGCCTGAAATGAATTATTATAAATGCATGAACGGGGTGAATTGAGACCTAGATCTATTGAGGAATTATGGTATCATGTCTTGCAATATCATTATAGTGGAAGTTTATGCGCACCAGTACCTGCTTGCGTCCTTTTTTAATAAATGCATAATCTCAATTTTTCGATAAATGAGAATACTTATAAAATTTACCCTTATTCACTGCCTTATAGAGATATAGTCATATAGCCAAAATAAAATTTGAAC
>JAHZNH010001934.1:0-12781 GCA_027744355.1 Tyrannoseira gladiata | reverse complement strand
TTTACTCGCATAATGTATGACATAAAAAGTGATTCATTCATATTGGCACATTCTCCGTAAACAATAATCACAACTTTCTCAATTTCATATTGCTTTATTCGATTTATTTTTTTCCATAAAAGTTACGCAGACGTAGAGACATGATGACTTGCATATATACGTTTTCTTGGCTTATTATTGCTTTTATTGTTACATTAAAGTCTACACATCATCGTTAATATTTTGGTATACCTTTTTTTTCTTGTTTACGCAGGAATACGTAGGTACTCTTCTTAGGAAAATGCAACGCAAAAAACAAACACATTATCTGTAGCGGTAAAATATTATGATTGAGTTGTTTTTTAATACTACATTTTTAAGGTCTAAGTCACGTCAACAAATAAATTATTTTTGCGAAGTAAATGCAGGAATCTTGATTGCCCTTCAGCGCTACACAAAACAACAATTATAATATTCACTTATATTAATAATTTCAAGTAAAAGACTGAAAAAAGAACGAAGTAATGAGGAGGAAATGGTACTACTTATCTATATATCTTAACTGATATTAATTTACAAACATTTATCATCAGTAAAATAAACAATAAAACTTATTGAAAAACAACTCCAGTTAAAAATTATTAAATTCGTAGGTAAATTAATTACTCAATACACTCCAAATGTATTTAGCATTGCATTTTTATTAATGCCTAATGATCGGAACAACAAATGCAGTCAAAATAATTTTAAAAAATCATCAGAGATTAATTAAATTAAATGTCTGATCGGATAAGACTAAATAACGATCAATAATGATGTGGAAATGCAGACGAAATGAAAGCTATATCACTTTTTCCCTATCATTAAATCTCTCAGCAGAAAAAAAACGCTTGATTTCTTCATTTCATGGACTTAAAATATCCTATGACGAAAGCAAGTACATACAATATAATTTATAGAAAGATATGAAACCAGTTGACTAAAGCGTGGATCCCATTCCCAATTAGAAAACTGCAGGCACAAATCTTTTCATACGGACCAGTCACCAGAATTTTTATTATAGTAAAGTTCTATTTGCATTGCATTTTTTCCGGCCAACTGAAACTACTTACTCGACATGACGGTAACCATTCCTGTCCAAATTGCGAATCTCATTGAGTGTCCAGTTAAAAACTATAAATCAGTAATTTCCCAGTTTCCTGAGCTCAACCAAGGAATTGGATGGAAGATTATTATTAAAGTGCAATAATTATCACTACTATTAGGAGGTGCAATCAACAAAAACAATTCAGCATTAAAGATGAAAGCATGTAGTAGATAAATACTCAATTCAACCTGAGGTTCACGTCCACGTAGATAAAATATTATATCATTATCATTTATCATATTCCTTATATATCTATTATTATTTAATAATTAAATATTATTAGGACGAAAACCGTTTTAATAAGGCAACACCTTGTCTTGCTTGACTTAACTGGACAAACGTTGTAACAGTACACGTTTTAATAAAAAAAGTATTTTCATTAAGTTGTAGTAAAGACAGATAAGACTCGCAGACACAAGGCAGTAGAATTACGTTCTTGTAGTTCACGACAAGACAGGACAGAAATGATAGGAGTATGTAAAAGGAAAGAAGTATTATTATTAAATTTGTTTCCATTCTTTGTCAGGTGTGTGTAGTAGCAGTGCATTCATTTTTGTCTTTATTCGTAGTTTTCAGTTTTCAAAAATATTGTTATGTAGCGGCCCTAACAGACAACTGACTGGGCTGACTGAATGAATATTTATGAATGACACAAGGCTTTAAAAAGATTTTTTCTCGTTTCACGGAAGGAATGTATACGGAAGACAAAAAGAATATTTTTTTTTGAAAGTAGTAGTATTATCTTTTACGACTGCTCATCATCATCATCGTCATTCGTTTCTTTCACAGAGTCACAGATTGCTTGAACTGTTTTCTCATTATTTGTTTCTTGCTGGGAGCGTGGCCGACTTTTGCTTTTCCCTGTGGAGAGAGGAGGATATTATCATGTCAGACAAAAATACTTTTCATTTCTTAGTTCTTACTTTTACTTTTGCAGCATTTCTTTTGCACTGATACTGCCAAACTACGATACGTCATGCATGTTAATTAGGAATAATTCAGGCCTAAATTTAGTTTTAAAGCGCATACAATTATACGAAAACAAAAAAAGTACGTTAAAACATAAAAGCAGTGAGAAAAATAAGTATCAACCTTATATGACAAAAAAGAAAGCTCAATTCCAAAGGTTAAACCTTCGTTTGTGAATTTTTTTGTTCGTTGCATACTCATTGCATTTGAGTACGTAGTAACAGCTCGTTTTTATTCTAATTACTTAAGTAGTGATTAATTAATAACAAGCATATCATCACAGTCAAAAAACATTATGTTTGTTTAAAAGAAACGTGTATTATCTATTCAAAATCAAGTTCACAAAATGAAAACTATTTCAAAATGATTTTGCATTGATAGAACTGAAAACATAAAAAAGTATACGGCAACATGTAAGTTAAGACTATTGCGGCATACACACAAGTTTTACTGGGTCAAAGGCGCACGTTTTTAAAGGTCAGCGAAACAGTTTTTCATGATGAATTCTAAAAATGCAGTAAATTATGCATTAGCTTGCTTTTCAACACTCACACACACAAAAAAACAAAACTAGGTAAACTACATTTTGAAAGAATGATAATAGGTACATATAATACGTACAAATAAAAAGTTTAGTCTGTAGGTCAGGTCATGACCAAAATACTTTTTATCACTTTCACTCTAAACATAATGACGTCATGAGGAAAAAAGCAAAACGGTACATTACGGAATACTGACGAGTTAGATCCGTCAAATGGGGTTATTATGATTTCAATTCCACTACGAAAAATCAGAACAATACGTACTTGTTCGCGCAAATGTTACGATCAAGAGTTATTTTAAGCGTTACAGGGAAAAATTCAGCATTAATATTTTTGTAGGTTAAGTTCGGCATAATTGCAGCAGGCGAGCGTTCAAGTTAAAACAAAGTTTTTGCTGGCATCGAGCGCGAGCGAGCAGACAGGTAATATAAAAAAAGTACTACGGATTCTTGCGTCAGGTAGAATTTGGCACATAAAAGACGGACCTGGATTGTGAAACGGCCTTATAACCACCCTTTTGAATCTTTTTGCTTAGCCTGGAAACCCACTGTTTCTGCTCATCCTCATTTGGTGCGAGTAGAAGAAGCTCCTTGGCTGTGTTAGGGTCGTAATGCACTTTGCATGGGCTCAGTGCTTCCTCACCGTAATGTTCTTTATGGATTTTTACTCGACAGCCTAATAGAAAAAATTGAAAGATAGAAAGGATATTGATATTAAATAAATCATTGCGAAAACATGTTTTATTCAAAGAAAGGGATTATTTTCAGGAAGAAACCAGCACTACTTCGTTTCAGGAGAAAATTATCCGTGAATTTTTACAAGGAATCAAGGAATGGTAATAATCATATATCAACAAATAAAATCTTGGAACGGGAAAGCAATGAATGACTAGATATTTCTTTTTGATTTTGTCCTGTTTTTATGTAGTTGAGAAAAGTAGGAAGTTCTGGCCCTTGTATAAAGTTTACATTACCAATAATTGTGTAATGAGCATTCGCATATTATTCCAGCAAAAAATTATTGTCCAAGTATGGGTAATTTGCAAATTAGTCGATTTTTTGCCATATCCTGCTTACAGCCTCACATGAATTCTTGTTTTCATTTTTATCGTAGGGCTAGTTGAAACGTGAGACATTGTTTGGTAAATAACGAATGTTAAAAGAGATGAATATTATTATCTTGTTTCTGAGAAGTGAATGTGAATAAGCAATTAGATTTTTTAAAAAAGGTAAACGTGGAATGAAAAATGAGCAGCTGCACCAAAAAGTTCTTTTGAGTACTTACGTCGGCATTCTAACGCAGGTGGAGGCCTGAACATGTGCCACAGCGGTTTGGGACACACTTCACATGTTGTTGGCATATGAAACGATATCGCAACTAATTCGTGCCCTTTATGTAATAAAGTTCCAGGTTTCTCCTTCTCTTCTGGGGCTGTCTCGTCAGGCTTTCGTGCTTCGCCTTCTCCAGCGTACAGAAGCTATAATTGGAAAAAATTGATTATTTTGATTGGCACAGATATTCATTAGATATTCGTAGATAACAACGACATGTGTTCCATCCTACTTCGAGTGATCATTGCAGTCAGTTAGAAAAATCTTGGTGGCGAGAAATTTCGTCATTTATAGGTGTATCAAGAGTAGCAAATACGATTCATCATTCATACAATCCCCGAAAGAAATGACTACCACAAGAGAAAACGTGAAAAGCGGAAACTTTACCTGGAAAATTTTCGGGATTTCTTTGGCATCAGCTCTGATCACATCTCCTTGCGTGACTGATCGAACGTGAAAAACTTTGCTGCATATTCACAAAAAAGAAATATAAATGAAACAATATGGTTTGATACTGAGAAAAAACTATTTACATTTTATCTTGCAATCGGTACAACGAAAATGAATGAGACGAAGTGAATGCATAAGAAAGAATGGCATTTCCTTACTGGGCGACAAAATTATTAAGGAATAATTTTATTTTTTGTTCCAAGAGATTTATTGAGAAGAACTGGCCTAGTTCTACGCATTTCTCATACTATAACACTTATGTATTATAAGCTCTGCATTTTATTACCATTATAAATTACTAAAAATAAGCATATTTTTTTCCTACCGTCTTGAAGGGATTTAAGTTTGGTGTTGATTTCATCACGCTCCTTTTTAAGTTGGTCAGCAGATTTCTTGTACTCTGTCTCCTTGTCCCGAAGCTGTAAAAATTCATAAAAGGCCTCTCTAAGAATTGGGAAACATTCTTCAGGAATCCAGAGATTTGCCCCTGAATTTTTACATACTGCGTAGTTTGGTATCCATTCAAGACTTACCGACGTAATAAGTATATCCTTATTTGATAATTCAGTCTTATGGCGTGCCATCAAGTCCTTAATCTCTAACTCCTTCATTGTCTTCTCTTTTTCCAACTGTGCAATCGTTTCGTGGGCGATACTTTTGGCCAAAGATTCCGAGTCCGCTCTGGTTATGGCCATTTGTAGTTGACGTGTCAATTCATTGCGTTCCTCCTCGAGCTCTTGATTTTGTCGTCGCTTTTCTTCAAAATCTTCCCTTAGGTCTGTCAACTGTGCTTTGTATAGCGTCTATATAGATAGCAATCAGCAAGAAAAAAAAACAAGATCATTACCCACAAATTACAAACTAATAAACATCTCAAAGAGTATGCTTACGTCATGAGTATAACGATAGAATAGTTGAAACTAGTTTGGTCAGATATTTTTTGGTGGTAAAAGGTTTTTTATCATCGTAATTCAACTAGCAAATACTTGGTCATCATTTGTAAAGAAAAGTCGGAAAATATATCACGTGTTTTGAACACGTGCAGTTATTCCGGTGAGATAAAATCTTACCGAGAAATGCATTTCAGTATCCAACTGCTCCTGAAGTTCCTTCATTTGTAGGTCATCAACTGCTTTAGCTGATTTTATTCGATGTAGTTCCTCCTCGAGATTTTTCTTTGCTTCTTTTACTTCAGCTATCTCTTTCTGGGCTTGCCTTTCCTTTGATTTAATGAATGAGATCTCGGCTGATTGTGAACTCAGGTCAGATTGAAGTTGCGATCGCTTTTGTGTCTCTTGCTCAAGTTGTGTAATTAAACTCTTGGTCTTTTCCACCTCCTGACGAAGTTGACCCTCTAATTTTTGTAGTTCAGCTCGAACTTGACGATAATCTACTGAAAGCATTGATAGTTGGCGTTCCACTTCTTGGCCGCTATTTTCAGCATGAAGACGCTTGGATTTTTCCTCATTGAGTTTAGCTTGAAGAGCTAAAGAAATAAGAAAAAAGGACAAACAAAATTAAAATCACAACACAGGTACTAACCACTGACCAGGCATGTTATAATAATATATGTATACATATATTCATGTGTCAGTGAACTTACATTTGACCTGATCCTCCTTATCAATGGAAGGACTTTTCCTTTCCATTTCATTATGCATTGCTTTGACTTCCTGTTCATATTTGGCACTTAATGCTTTAAGTTTCAATTCGAGAGATGCGGCAGTTTTTTCTGATTGGACAAGTTTGTCTAGAACACTTTTGTTCTCCTCCAAGGCTCTACTTTCCCTCTCGCGACTTTTTTCCAACTCCTGATGAAGGGCTTGAAGTTTAACTTCCATTTCTGATTTCTGCGCAGCTAATTGTAGTTTGTCGCTTTCTTCTTTTTCCATTGATATTCTCATTTGTGCCAATTCTAATTCCAAACTGCCCTTCATACTCTCTAACCCGCTGACTTTTTCATTTAATGATTGTTCCTTTGTGGAGAGGAGCACCGTTAACTCGCTTACTTGCTTCCGCAATCTTGATGACTGGTCGGATTCCGACTTTAATTTGTCATTAAGCTCTTGTAACTGGAAGGATAATAGTTACAAATTACAAATCCATTGAATTCAATCCAAAAATAATTGGACACGAAATTATAACATTTATTTATACCTGCTTTTCCATGTGCGATATTTTCTCATTAGTATGTTGACTATTTGACATTTCCCGAGTTCGTTTGCTTTGTTCCTCTTCAAGTTTTCGCTTTAAATCTAACATGGTGTTTTCCAAGTTTCTTCTGGATTCAATTTCGACCTCACTTTTTCGCTGAGCTTCCCGAAGCTCGTGCCTCAATAGGGCCATGCTTCGTTCTAAATTTCTAGCCTCCTCGCGCAATGACTCTTCACGCTCTGTCGCAGCATCGAGTTGTGTTAGCAGCACCCTTCGAGCTTCTTCCAGTTCCTCAAGTTTTACGTTCCCAATGTTGTTCACTACTTTGGAATCACCGTCCTAAAACAACAGGCATTTTAGTCAGTTTAGTGTTCCAACATTCCAAACACTATGTAACGTTTAAAACTGTATCAGCTTACGGATAAGGAAGAAACACCATCAACTACGTGATTATTAGAACCTCGATTGGATAAAAGCTGGTAATCTCTAGAATATGTAAAACCGACGAACGGTAAATGGTTTCCAGCAAACGTTTTCGGTGTAGGAAAATCTTCTTCAGGACTATCATCTTTTTCGACGTCATCGAAATTACTAGTGTCATCATCACCAGAAAGTTCAGGCACTACAGGAGGCACATGCTGGCGAATATTGTCAAACGTCCATTGATCATTGTTAAAAAATGGATGACGTTTAATTTCTTCCACTCCTTTCCTTCCTAAACGACTGTTCCTATCCGTGAGAAAGCCGCATATAAGGTTTTTTCCATCAGCACTAATGCTGATATCGTCAGGAAACTTCAACGAGTTTTTGTGGTCCATAATTTTCCCATAGGTTCCTACTAAACTATCTGCGTAGAAAGGCGTATCCCCGACCAACATTTCGTACAGGAAGACACCGACGGACCACCAATCACATTCTCGGCCATATTCGCCTTCCCCTCCTTGTGATTTTAACACCTGTATAATGTTGATTACTTATTAAATTCCAGATCTGATTTGAACTATTATTCTCAATTTAATTTTAATAAAAAATTTAATTTCTTGCCTCTGGTGAAATATAATCAGGTGTTCCAACGGCAGTATCTGAATGAACTAGACCATTCTGTAATGAAACAGGAAACGAGATTTCTTTGCTGTCTGTACTGAACGAAATAAATGAATTCGACATGATTAGCCATTATTTTCTTACCTCATCCATTCTCATACACGTGCCAAAATCTGCTAATTTAAGGTGGCCATGCTTGTCCAAAAGCATATTGTCAGGTTTAACATCACGATGAACAAACCCCATCGAATGAATTGCATCTAAGGCTAATACTACTTCTGCACAGTAAAACTTGGCCCATCTGCAAAATGATAATTTAAACGAGTGAAAAAGTTAGAATTTTTACCGGCTTTTCAAGTTTTATTATTAAAAATTGATATTATCTACTCACTTTTCAGGAACGTCGTAATTAGACATGAGATTTACCAAATCCCCGCCTAATGAAGAAAGTTGATGATAAAACTTTTATTAATTCGCCTGTTGAAAAATTAAGCATGTGTATCTTTAACTGTACATGCATCTTTTACCTGGCATATAATCCATCACCATATATAAATATTTTGTATCCTGGAAAGCGAAATGAAGTTGTACAATCCATTCGGAGTTGGCATGAGCCATGATGTCTCTTTCTTCCCAGAAAAATGCAGAATCCGATCTTTTAATCATCTCAAACTTGCTCAACAGTTTCATCGCGTATACTTTTTGCGTTGATTTATGCCGCACCTAAAAAATCCAAGAAGAGAATCCATAAGTTGTATAAGATGGGTCTTTCTTTTCAATAACATAAACTATTAATGATGTTGCTTAATATGACACCACCCACGCACCAATTGAACTTCTCCATAGGCTCCACGACCAATAACTTTGATTAAGTTAAAATCTTCCGGCTTCATGCGAAGTTTTCCAATGCCAGCAGTGACCTTGTCATCTGAAGTAAATAAATAATGAAGAAATAATAAGCGAATTAGCTCGAGCTAAAATTAGAAATGACATTAATACGAAAAAACGAATCATGATATTCATGATAGTACTCCATCATCATCTACTCTAACTTACATCGATTGAGGAAGGACTCAATATTTTTGCTCCGTTTCAACGGGGGATGATCGCAATCAGCGACTAAAGCTTGGACAGTGTCCTATAAGGAATTTTAAAGTAAATTGTGAATCATCAGTTGGAGAAACATTGTTGTATACGGTTTAAACAAATGTTGAATGAAATCACAACTTAGGGTTGGTTTTAAGAAAAATTATACTTAATATTTAGTCTAATGGACTTACCAAGAGGCAGTCAACATTTAGAACACTTCGTGGATGAGTGATGGTCTCCTCAAGCTGAGTCAGGCGCTCACGCCTGTCAGCGTCTTCCACCACCCCCTGCATTTTCGAATTTCAGTAAAGGTCAACTCCCTCCCAGAAGAAGTGACACGTAGTTGACCCCTTCCACTCCGCCTATTTTGACGTCTTCTCTGAACCGTACACTTTGGAAAGACTAGGTAGCTACTGCCACATTAGGCAATGGCAATAACGCCATTCAACCCAAGCTCCTTTTACCGAGCCTTTAATGTTCCCCGAAGTAGTATATTATAGTAGCCTGAATGTCGAATTCACTCTTTAAATATAAATCCCTTAAATCTGGACTTGCATTATGTTCCAGCGGTTTTCCTCTGGTCAATCGAATGTTTGGCAAACACAGAACTGCAAACAATAAATTGTAAACCTTATATACGTAATACGTACTACGTACAATACACACTACACCAACATTGGATAAGGACTTGGATTGCAAACATGGGCTTTCAGTCTCAACACATTAGTGTACTCATAAAACATTCCGCTTTTAAATGGCTCATATTAGAAAACAGACCGGAAACTAAAAAACCACCACACGCAAAGCGATGATGTGATAATGTGAAGTACTTGCTAACAAAAGTAACGAGTATAAAATCATAATTGGGTGACCTTTGGGGGATTCTTATAACTCATAAATTGAATTTATCACAATAATATTGAATAAGACTATCCCGTGGCCTACTGGAACTCACTGTATTTTTATGTTACGAATTGTCCAATTTATCGTTTTAGCCCGAAACAAGGATTGTTCAAAAATATCCAAAATCACTTTACTTGGTTCTACAAAATTATTGAGTTGAATTGAATAGACGTTACTCCTATGTTTTGAGATATCAGTCATTAACAATGTCTGGTTTTTCGTATCTTAACACATAAAAAGTTAAAAGGTAAAAAATTATGAGCCACCCCTGAAATTCATCATGTTTTCTTGTATTTGTTTGAAATAAAGTACTTTTATCTTAAGAATATGAATACAATAAATAGTATTAATGTCTATCTTACCTCAATGATGTTTTTCACTCCCGTTTTAAAAATAAACGTACTATACTAGTTATTATTCCTTTGAATTTTTATTGCTGGTCTGGACGTTTACGCAAATAGAAGGCACTTGTCTAATATTTTTGTGTAGTACAAAATCAGATGTAGTAACTTTTTTATTACATCTTTAATACTTCTTTAATGACTTATTTCAACATTACTTGAACCATAATTATTAAACATCACAATTTTTCCACTACGACACAACAAACATCGTTAATAGTTAGGGCTAAGACTTATCCACCCCGATGATAAGCCATGTTCAATTCTTTGCAGGATATTTTTTACTGTTACTGTGATTCATCATCTCCTTATTTCAGATTTCAACAACATTCCTCGTAACAAATTAAACACAAAACAAGCAAATGATGATCATGTAAAAAAAATTCAAAAAAATAATCCATAATGTTTAGGGAAAGAATAAGGGAACATTAAATACGGTACGACAACATTAAAAGTATTGGCTGATTGTTTGTGATGATGATGATGAGCATATCAACCCCTGTATTCAAAAAATAATCCATAATGTTTAGGGAAAGAATAAGGGAACATTAAATACGGTACGACAACATTAAAAGTATTGGCTGATTGTTTGTGATGATGATGATGAGCATATCAACCCCTGCTGCTGCTTCAACTCATAGGGAATAGGGAATATACCGCATAATACCAGTAATATTGGTGCCGTCGTTGTATCCCTGCAATATGTATGAGGAGTTAATGCAGAAATCCCAACACTAAGGGAATGGAATGGAACAACTCATTTTAATAAATATACAAACATTAAAAAGTAGCAGCAGCAGAAAAGATCATCAGCCAGCCTGTAAAAGCCGACGAGTAATAATATGATAATCATGGATAGCAAACTTTTTCATGTTGGTCGGTAGGGATAGGGAAATGGGGATGGTTAAAATCTTGCTGCTGCAGTGCAGTGCACCAGCCAGCCAAATGTTGAAGGCAAAGGCGTTGTTGTTGTGAATGAAGTAATCTTACGATGATGATGAGCCCGTGTCGTAGCATCATACAGTCCTTTACCGAGATTTAAAGATGTGATGTAATATGCATGCATCCATCCATCCGGTGGTGGTGTGCTTGTGCTTCAATCCTTTGATTTCTTTAATCCACCCGACGATGTATGCATGTATTGGAATTTGGAATATTGGAATGCACCACCACCAGTGAGCGCAAGGTGAATGATCAAAACCCTCCAGCTTCGTCTTTGTTCACCTTCAGTTTATGACTCGAATTGAATCTACAGCGACCGACCATCTAGGGATGAGTGCATGAAAATAGGTGGAAAACGATAATCAGTCTCAATCACATCACGTTTGCTTATAAATTATTTCGTGAAGCTTAGCTCCTGAATATTCGTTTTCCCCTGAGTTTATTCCCATTTAATGTTAGGGAATTATCGGGTGAATTCTATTTATTATGGTTAAAGACCGAGAGCCTCTCGACAAAAAATCAGTACGAGGTGAAATCTTTTATGTATCTTTAGAAATCCCGGTACATGGCGCATTTGATTTCTTTCATGGCATTCAGTCAGTGAAAGGAGTGTTGGACAAAAATGGGACAGACGTATGCTAGCCTTAGGTTTGGCATAAGTGCATGTCATTAAGCTACAGCAAAAATTAAAAACCGAAATACTAGCTTACAAACTATTACATACTATATTTAAACTCCATTTTCATATCACCTCTCTCTCACTGAAAATTTTCTAATGAATGAAATCCTTATGTCCGAACCGAATCCGAAATCTTTTAATATATTCCCCGCAAGGATGAATTCATAGTCATGGCTTTTGCTTTAGAATTCACGAATGATAAAAACTCCATGAGATTTTCACCGAATTACTCCTTTCGATGGGGTAATATGAGAAAGCTAACGAAGCAGGTAACCTAACCTAACCCAACCTAAGCTGAGCTGAGCCAAGCAGGTAACCTAACCTAACCTAACCCAACCTAAACTGAGCAGAGCAAAACAGGTAACCTAACCCAACCTAAGCTGAGCAAAGAGCCAAGCAGGTAACCTAACCTAACCCAACCTAAGCTGAGCCGAGCAAAGCAGGTAACCTAACCTAACCCAACCTAAGCTGAGCTGAGCAAAGCACGTAACCTAACCTAAGCTGAGGTGAGCAGAGCAAAGAGCCATCATAAATGGAAGAACCAGCTTAGAAAATGCTCAATTAAATAAAAGTTAAGATCATGTAAGAATGTTTGATTTCATCGAAGAATGTTTTATTAATAAAATATGTTTTCCTTCTGACAAAATAATAAATTATTATTCTTTAATCAGAGATATTATACCAAAATCATTAAAAATGGCTTGTGAATGAAAATTATTTAGGTTAAAACTTAGGCAAAAGTAGAAATTAGATAAAGGTATACCAAAATAAAGTCAGTCATTCATAATTTTCAATTATTACTTTACATTTGAAATGGACATCTAATTATAAATAAAAACTTCGATAAATTAATGTGTATCTACACTATAGAAGTAAATACATACTAAGACAGTAATGACAAGAGAATGGATTACCTAATCGCTTTTAAGTATTTTATGTCTCCATACAAAAATTTTGCGTATTTTCATGGTACGTCCGGTTTTACAATTTCTATATATTCTACCCTCCAATGCTGGTCCTTTGAGGGTTTATTAAGGTACCTCACATTGAAGTTGAAATTCATATTCATTGCATTCTGTTGTATATTCGGGAAATATGTTTTTTTAATAAAACATTCTTCGATGAAATCAAACATTCTTACATGATCTTAA
>JAHZNH010001933.1:7354-20931 GCA_027744355.1 Tyrannoseira gladiata | reverse complement strand
AGAGGAGCAGCTAGGTTGGTGTAACTCTGACAAAGGAGCAGCTAGGTTGGTGTAACTCGGAAAGAGGAGCAGCTAGGTTAGGTTAAGTCTGAAAGAGAAGCAGCTAGGTTGGTGTAACTTTGAAAAAGGAGCAGCTAGGTTGGGTTAGGTTAGGTTCCGTGCTGAGCTTAGGTTAGGTTAGGTTACGTGCTAAGCTTAGGTTAGGTTAGGTTAGGTTGTTTGACCCGCTCTGTCTCAAATTGCCCCGCTTTTTTTCTATGGCAAGCTAATGCGTTGAAGAGTATACCTAAATTTACACGCATTCAAATTGAAAAGTTTGAATTTTTTGTAATGATGCTTTCGCATAGGAATAGACTGAATTCAACAAATTATTAGCTTCATGTCTGTTCCTGAAGTCCTTTTACCATCCATTGTCAATTGCTCATTCTCAGTCTGCAGTCTGCACCACAAATCGTTTTGAACTTCGCCATCGCATCGCATCGTAGACTGTCTGCCTGAATTATATTCATTCCCTCCTGCAATCGGATTGGCTACTCGCCATTGTCCATCATTTTTTATTGTTGAAACGAAGCGGCGAGTTAAATTCCTTTTGATAAAGTATTATTGTCTGAGTAATGGTGAAGGATCGAGACGAGATGTGATGCATTATGCCCACGTATAAATACCCCATAAGTACCTGTACTCCATCCGCTTTGTGCAATTAGATTTGGATGGATGTGCGAGATCACAATTTTGTGAGCAAGAATCGTCAACGACATGATAAAGTGACGCTTTGCGCATTTGCCCTTGAAACTCAAAAGGAGGCAATTTATTTCGCATTTTTTTAATCAAAGAGATCCCATTATTTCTCTTTGTGAGTTGCACAAAAAAAAACCTCGCTTGTAATAATTGTAATGGCCATCTAATCACCGTTTACCTGAGATGATTAAAGTACTATATTCCCTCTCCAAATAATTTAGAATCCAATTCCTTTCATATCAAACTAAAGTGGATGGTGGATGTGAGTGAGTGAGTGAGTGCTATTGCTTGGCCGTGGAAAAGAGAATTTTGAAATGGGGGAAAAAATCTCGCAAAAGTTGGAATTGGATTGGATTGGCTCTGCTTGGCTTGGACTCGAATTGCGCGCGATTGCTGCAAGCTATGAAATGTAAAATGGCAATAATAATGATAATAGCGGCCGTGCCATTATATCTATGCTTGATTTAATAGTGTCTCAGAAGAAGAAGAAGAATGAGTGCACGTCAGAGCAATCATGAGGATGATGATGGGAGTAAATAAAAAAATCTTTTATCATCATCCCAGTAATGATAACGCATATCGACATCGACAGACAAAAAAAAACCATCATCATAATATTTTTTTGGGGATCCACCTACCACTTCAACTGAAAAGTGAAGCCAAGCCAAGCCATGCCACTACACTTATTTAGAAAGAGACTAAAAGTCATCTCATCATAATAACAATCATCATCATCATCACTAGAGTATTCATGAAACAAAAAAAAGTTAATAGGATTGTGAGATTCGCAGGACAATCTAAAATCGTCACGTCTCAAGGAATCCACAAAAAAACGATTAGGATTGAAGACATGAGATTACTCAAAGCGATTCTATTATGATGACCAGAACCATATCATTTACTTCTATCATCATCACATCACATCACTCATCCCAACTAATCTTTTTCTTCTGAGGGAACAATATGGGCCTCATTTCCCCTGCACAATGGGAAAAAAATAATAAATGGATAAATGGTAGGAAATGGATGCATTGACGTAGCGAACTTAAGAGTCCTACTCCAGAATTGATTTTAAAACTTGGAGCCTGCATCCTGATTTCAAGCTCTGGAGACACCACGGAAAACCTGGATGCGTTGCTCATTCCTAAATTTAAGAGAAATGAATGGCTACCAATAAAATAGGCAAGGTAATCCCTCTTCACCTATATTTTTGCGCGGTTGCACACATCCCATTTTTTTGAATGGGGAATCAGAAGAGAAAGAATTGATTGAAACCCCTCAGGATTCTCAAGACTTGAAAGAGGATTTAGAAGTTGTGAGCGGACTGACGGACAGACAGACAGACAAACGGTGCATGTACAATATAATGTTGTGTCGTGCAAAGCAGTTTCCCTCCCTTCTTCTCTGAGGCGACGTGTATCCACGTACGATCGAGTGTCATGAGAAGTCGGGGAAACGGTTAGGCTCCATCCTACCCCACCAACCAACCACCACTTCTTTTTAAAACTTTATTCAATTGTGATGATGATGTTGGTATAATTCCCCCCTTCAGGATGGAATGGAAGTTTTGAATGAAAAGTGAGTCACATTAAAAAAACATATTACATTATGCACATGGATGGATGGATGGATGATGGGTTATTGTGATGATGAGTCTCAATAACAATAATAATAATATGTATCATTTCACAGGTGGAATTAGTTGCTTTAAAAAAGCACTCCATCCATATTGAGGTGGGTTGGCTCGACTTGACTTTGGCTTTGAAGCATTCATTCCCCCGAGTCAATTATTATTGTAAAGTCATAATACCTAGGCAAGGACCATAATGGCGCATCAAAGCTGTCATCATCGTCCTCTCCCGTAATCGTTGTCATTTTCCGAAGAAAGGGAAGCCAAAGAGGAGGGCAGATGTTACCCACGAAGTCGAACTGGGACTGGGGCTGACTTCTTTCCTTTCGTTCACTATGGGAAATGAAGGAAAAAAACCTCACTCTTCAATATTTTTTCCAGCGACAGGCATCACAACACAGCAACAGCGTGGCGACGTCCACCTCGTGGAAATGCTTTGAAGAGACATTGAAATAAGTTTCGAATTGAAGTAGATGCATAATCGTATCATCATTTCCCCCCTCCACTGTGCCATCCAGTCAGAGAGCCAGACTACCCAATAATCACGAGATCCATTTTAATCTTAATCGTCTCGAGTGGAACTCACTCACTCACTCGGGAAACCACAAAGTGCATTTCAATATCTCCAAAATCGTCATCGTCCCCCATAAAAATTAAGGGAGGTGGAGAGATGCACGTAGGTACATACAATGATGAATGGGCCTATTTGAACCATCCAGCTCGCATTGATCGATAGATACATATGTGCAGGTAAAGCAAAAATAATTCTCTGGAAAAAAACTTGCAAAAATGAATCCTCAAAATTTCCTGGAATTTTGATCAATCCCAGCATTCAGTTAAATCGAGCTATTTTCGCGACTACATGAGTCCACATTTATTTTAACAGAATCGAATTGACTTGGTTTGATAATCTGAGGCAGGGCCAAGTAAGTGCATGAGTCCACAATTTATTTTTTATACGCACTTTATTTCGCCCCTGAAGAAGAGACAATTATTATTATACTTTTTTTTGGCTTGAGAGATTGGAGTGTAGGCTTGAGGGAATACGTTTATAGCTCAGGATAATAACCATCTTCCCCCCTTTAGTTTAGTCGGTGGGGCTGGGGCCTACAAAATGAATACGAGATATGATATGAAATGATGATGGCCATTAAATGAAAACACGGTGGATGATAATACGACGGCCGATGGCAATCGTATCGTAACGTATCGTGTAGTCATGATCATGATCACGGTCGTCGTCGTCATCGTCATCCCCCTCCTTTCTGTCATGAACGAAATAAAGTAGGATGATATGAGTAGGCTTTTGTCAGGTAAAAAATAAAGTGGAACTTTAGCAGTTTGAGCGTCGAAAAAACCCCGTCCCCTCCACAGTCCATCCATCCACCTGAGGGGGCTCTGCCTTTGAAATAAATATATATTTTTTTTAGTTTGTCGTCGTCGACATCGTCCTTTCTAATTCACGATCATTGCATTGCATTGGATCGTCGTCATTATCATCCCATCGGAAACGGTAATAAGGTATAAAATGCTCTTTTGTGACTGCAATTACCTGCCTTAAATGTCCTATCATACTACATAAGTACTTATTGCCGAATGGGAGGAGGGGGAGGAGGAGGACAATTATGTTGATGTTTTCGAGAGAGAAATATACGAGTTTTCCCCCGTTTGAATAAATTGTGTGAGTCGAGATTCGAGAGTCTAGAGGGGGGAGGAAGAAGTTCATGAAATTCATGAAAATTTTGAGGATGAGTCTCCGGTGCGTGATATCATCATCGTCATCATCATCATCATCGCCATCATCGTCGTCGTCGTCGTGATCATCACGTCGTTGATGTGAAGACTCACAAAAACTCGAGTTAATGCAAGTAAGTAAGCATGAGAATGATTCACGGGAAGCAGGAGCAGCATCATCATCCCCCCTCGCGTATTTCGTAGGCAGTGTTTGACTTCACTGACTTAAAAACGACATGATTATCGTGAGAATAAATAATATATTTTTTTGGGGGAAAAAATAAACGCGAAAAAGGAATTATTATTCGTTTTGATGGGATATTCAAGAGACCCGAACTAAACTGACGGGCGCTATTACCGTCAAATGCTTTGGGAAAGACGAGAGGACATTAGTAGAGCTGGCTCCCCGTAATGAATTCCTTGCCGAATGAAAGCCATGGTAAATGCTCCGCATAATGAGCCTTTTACCTGTAGAGCGGAATGAAAGGACAGGAAAGGTCTAGGGACATTGGATGTGTCTTCAAAGCTAAAACGATTAGCCGCAAATTAGGATTGATTACAGCCCACTAAAAAAATTATTCCCCTTTCTTCCCCTTTTCCCCCAACAAAATACTTAAATATGATTTGTTCAGTAAGATAACTGATTTTTGAATTGCATAAAATTCGAAAAAAATGCAGATTCACAATACATTTTTTTGGATTTTCAATTGCCTCCCGACGAATGCGTTCAAGCCTACTCATCTCATCTATTTCATTCTGCGTTCGCCCCAATTGCGAAGAAAAGCTGGATCTGCGTAAATATCAAGCTGAGCTAGGCTGATTTGATCTGATTTAAAAGAACAAAGTCAGAGGAAAATCTTCGTGGATGAACTTAAAGTTCTTAAAGCTCCAGCTCAAGTGAAATGGTTGAACAATCCGGGAAAAGTGAGTTGCGAGTGAGGACGAACGAACGCAGCCTCATTTTCTCCAGGAGAGCGAGTCAGAGTCAGAGTCACGCCAGGGATTTTTTTTTCCGTGTGTGCAATCACAATCACACTCGATTCCACGCTCGCTCGCATTCAGAAGGAAAAAACGAAACAAGTTACTTACTTGCTTAAGTGGCCTGGCTAGGATATGAGTTGAGTGGAGTGGAGGAATAATACAGTGTTGGTGCGAGCTGATGCCTGTTTTCCGAGTGGAATCTTTCATTTGTTTGATGCCCCATGGGAGGGTTAGTTGGGCTGGATTGGAGGGCTGTCGTGAGTGGAGGCGCGGCCACCATCCGCAACTCTCCACTAATCCAATCCTATTCCTTTGTACCCAACAAAAATAATAAAAGGATCAGCAGATCTGTTCTGTTCTGTTCTGTTCTACTCCCTTCTCATTGTATTGTTGTTGTGGTGGTGGCTGGTGGCTCGACATCGAGCTCTCGTTCTGCTCCCGTTGACGAGCAGGAGCAGCAGCACAACACAATAGAAAAGGAAATATTTAGTATCTTTCCATTGTGTGGCATGGCATTCGACTTTTCGACTCGACTCAATTCTCGATTCTTGATTGCATTGCAAGGCAGGCAGGCAGGCAGCGAATGTCTTTCTTTGTATTCACCCGATAAAGCATAAGTTTACGTACTTGAATACTTTAATGCCAGCTAAATAGCAAAGCAAAGCTCCCGTCTCTTTTTTCCTGAAGACGACTTCTCCCCTGAAACTTTTATCATCATATCCACTCCACTCCACTCCACTTACCGCCACTTTGTTCGCCTGGATTATTCAACCGATCTTGTAGATCAAGTCACTCATTCTCACCCGCTTCAGGAGAATCTTCAGGAGTGATTTCAAACAATGTATCCAGCCAAATTAGCAATTTTCCAGTGGATGAATGGATGGACAGACGCTGTTTGGCGGATTTGGTTGCCTCAGAAAATGAAATGCGCCCGAGGATTTGTGGAGCAATCCTAAAATCGTCTGAAAAATCAGGTGATGCTTTAATTAGAGTGGGTCATATCGGACTGGAATGAGTGTCAGAGGATGAGCTAAAGTTGGGAAAATCGAAGAATGCTCACGAGCAGAACTCTTTAAGTATTCTGGGGAAAGATGAAACAAAGTATCTTGTAGACCAAGTCACTCATTCTCACCCGCTTCAGGAGAATCTTCGGGAGTGATTTCAAACAATGTACTTATGTATCCAGTCAAATTAGCAATTTTTGTCAGTGGATGGATGATCGAGTGAACCGACGCTCTTTGGGGGATTTGATTCCCCCAGAAAATGAAATGCGCCTTAGAATTCGTGGAGCTTTCCTAAATGCGTTGGAAAAATCAGGTGATGCTCTCATTAGAAAGGGTCATATAGCACTGGAATGAGTGTCAGAGGATGAGCTAAAGTTGGGAAAATCGAAGAATGCTCACGAGCAGAACTCTTTAAGTATTCTGGGGAAAGATGAAACAAAGGCGAACTAAGTAAATGCAATGAATGACGCAACATTTTAATGGCTTTATTTCTAACACGTGCGCGCATCTTCTTTTGGAGATGTGAATAGATATGACGCACTGGGGTTTAATTGCGTCTGCACTAATTTAATTTGATGGATTAATTGAGGAAATGCACTTCGCCTCTTCGATCTTGGCGTCGAGAACTTTCGATTGGAATGGTTCGCGGCGCATCATTTTTTTATTGATGTGAGTACCTCAGCATTGATTGGGACTGGGATTGGTGCTCGTTAGCGCTCACCGGCGACGTCAAAGGAAAATCACCGGGGAATTGATGTGTTCTCCGCCGTCCATATCACGGATTATGTCACCGCTTAATTGCCATGGACCATTTTTCTGCTCGAGGATAAAGTGCGCCGCGTGAGTAATTTTACAACTGTCATTTATTCGATGCACATTCGGTTGTAAAAATAAATAATGGCCGTTAATGTGGTGGAGGATTTACGTAAGAATTAATGAGTCATTACGACGGTGATCCAACATCCATCCACCAAATATGAAGCGCCACCACCTCTCCCGAGACGATATGGAGATTTTGAGATGCAATATTATGCAATTTTTCGGTGGAACTCGCTCGTTTCGAAAAACCTGAAAGGAAGTTGGGCTGGCCAAAATCCCCCAGGAATCCCCTGGCCGGGAGGAAGTCGTAGATTTTATAGATTTCGAAAATGTGTAAGCATATCAAATCCATATTGATGCCACCCAGTCCCACCGTACCACTCAACATCTCCACAGAGGAGATCGGATTCGAGATTCCACCTCCGCGAGATTTTTTTTACTTCCCGTTTCCTTTCTTACTTTCAGAATCCTTCGAAAATTACGGAGGACCTACGAAGCCAAGTACCTAAGTATTTACCTACGAGTCAGTTAGTCAGCACAATTTTCTGTATGGATCATGCAATCGCAATCTTGGGACCACACCAGACCAGGACCAAGACCAAGACCAACCTCTCATCTCATGTTCTGATGTCGTCTCCCATTGCATTACTTACATGTGTGCACCTTCCCCTCCTTTTTACATTGTCCGCCTCGCTCGCTCGACAAGGAAGAAACAAGAGGATTAAATACTAACATAAGCGGACTCCTCGACTACTTGATCTTCTCTTGTTTACATTGCCCCAGCTTGTTTGGTCGTGTGGCTGAGGCGTTGTTAGTACAACACTCACTCACTCACTCTTGTTGTTTTGTTGGTGGAAGAATTGTCAGGAGCAAGTCGATCCATCCACTCACTGCCCGTCCTCATTCATTCAGTCGCGATCTCCCGAAACCGAATGTTCCTCAGATCAGCTCAGCTCAGTTCTGCTGCAGCTCACTCGAACGAAGTGAACCCAAGTGAAGTGAATAATACTTGGAACGAAGGTCCAAGCATTGTTGTTCTCCTTTTTGAGGGAGGCACCACACCAGGCCTACCAGTCCACTCCTAGTCCACAGTCTCCTTCTTATTATAGCTCGTTGAAAAACCGTGCCGCTCCTCATTTTTCCTCTTCAGGGCTGACTGATCACACGCCGTGTCGTTGCAGTGCAAATTAGAAAAAAAAACAGGAATAGGGCCCAATCAAAACTGAAACAATTCATTCAAATTAAAAACATGTGGTGTGAAGTGATTGATTCTCAATATGAATGCAATTAATTCCTTGATTCGTGAAAATTTCTGAATCTTTTGTTCTCCAGTGAAAGGTGAGAAAGTTCACGTTCCCCGGAGTAAATACTCTGTCTTGGTTGGGGAGGAAGGAATTAAGTAATCCGCAGTGAAAGTGACAGAGCAGACAGCTCACCCCAGCTCAGAAGTTCATTTCCAGTTGCCCCGAACGAACAGTTCATATTTCCAGAACATTTTTCTGTGTCGTGTTTTCCGCGAGAACTAAATCCACCACCATACTTGATGGAGTAGGGAGGCTGAGAGCTGCACCCCTTTGGAGAAAATATATTTCATATCCTGCTGCATAGGTTGAGTAAATTGGTTTTTATGTAATTTCGTGGAGCAGGAGTCATATTTCTTTTGGCGTTTCCCCTCTCCATAAATGTGTGGAATGAGTGAAGAGACTCCGATTTCTTCGAGCATGGAGACAGGTGAAATCTCGGTGGATAGTAATCACTCCGACAAGACCATGGATCATCACGCTTGTTCCCCTCTGCTAAACTTCTCAATTACCAGACTCCTGAGCGGGGGCTACCGAAACAACAATAATCCGCTGTTCGCCTCGAAGCACGCCTCCACCCAGCACCAACATCAGCACCCGCACCACCGCCACACAATCCACTACCACGGCACCCAGCGCGATCCCTCCGAAGAGGGGGAAGATGAGAGGCTCTCCTCATTGGCCCACCACTCCGGGCGGGAGTCGAGGGGTCACAGCCGCTCCCCCGGAACGGAGCACCAGGACGAGTCCGACTCCGAGGTGGATGTCCGCTCCGACTCCGAGGTCGAGATGGATGACGTGGAAGATGCGTGCAGCACAAACAACAATAACACCAACAAAGCCAACAACAACAACAACCGGAGGAGTGGGGGCTCCAGCGGGAGTAAATCGGTGGAGCACGACGATCACGACAATGACTACCGCCACGGCTCCCCCGGGAGCAAGGAGGAGGAGGGCGAGGATGAGAACTGCGGCAACTCGGGGAGAACAACGCCCGATTCTCAGAATGCCCCTCGAAGTGGCAGCACCAGCTCCCTGCAGCACCACCACCTCCACTCCTCCTCCCACCATCCCCACTTGCAAAGTCAGCTCTCCCACCACCAGCAGCAGCTCCATGGGGGCAGTGTAGAAAACTTGAGTTCAAATGGTAACAATGATAGTCCAACGGGAGGGGGACAGAATCCCCTCGGTGGGGGTGGGGTGAATCCATTCCCCCTCTTCGGTTACAGTTCCGTATTCCTTCCGAACTTCCCTTGTCCGATCACCTCCCCAAATCAAGTCATCCGGGTTCCGGCCCACAGACCCATGTCGAACTTCCAACTGTTCGGCCAGTCAGCTCTAGGTCAGCATGGAGCTCTAGATTTGAATGCGACGCCACTCTTCAGCAATTTCGATCCTAGGAACTCTCTCCTCCTCAAAGACAGACTTCACGGTAAGCAAAACGAAAACCTTTATTTAATTTATAGAATTTATAAATTGAGGAGGTTCCTCCTTATTCCATATCACATTCCCCCCTCTCGACCGTAATGATTTCCCAGTGCCAAATTCCATTTTAAAAACGGTTAAAAGCCCGTCACATCCAATCTCTCTTTGGTAGTTTTTTTTGTTCGGTTCTCTTCCCCATTCATTGTACATGAGTAAGTACATGAGGCGGGCGGGTGGTTGGATGTCATCCTTTTTGATGCACATGGTAATGACGACGACGACCGTATAAACTTGACTCCTCAATAATTCATCATCCTCCCCTGAGCATTGCAACCATTCTGCTGGTTCTACGGGGCTCGGTTCCGCTCTCATTTCTTCCCAATCGCTAAAATAAATTGAGTAGCAGTATTGTAGCAGTATTCCAGTATTCTACGCGGGGAATAAAAAAATAGTTCCAGGACTCCAGTTTTTTTTATTGCACTGCATCTCCCAAACTCGATTTTCAAGGATCCCTTCTTCCCTGAAAGCTGAGATCAATAAAGTGGAACGTACCATCATCATTTTTTTACGGATCCCGATTGGATCGGACAGGCAGGTAAGTAGAGAGCGAAAGCGGTACACGGTTTCCCTCTCCCTGGAAGCAAAACTTTTGGGATTGCAAAGTTCGATTGCATGTCATGATGTCACTTGTCATTTCTCACGGAAACGAACAAAGCGGCGCATTCCTTCCCATTCAAACTTTCTTCGGATGATGATGAACCTTTTTAAACTCGCTCGATCATTCCCATTCCTTTTTCGCGGAAACGAGCCCAAAAATCCTGAATTGCATTAAATCCTATTCGAGCTGCAAAATTTTGTTCAGCATTTTTATTCTCGGCTCCAGGGACATTTGACATGTAGATTCTGGAGTCGATTAATTCTCATCTCCACCACGCCACACCACGCCTCATCATCGGATGGATTGAAAAGCCATTAAGCTAATCACTCTCTCTCTCTTTTTCTTTTCCTTTAGCATCGCTGGCGCTGCCAATCTCATTTTTTATGACACTCATTCACACTCGACTTACGCAATCCCGATGATGGTGCTGAAAAGACAACACAGGAATCTTGTCGCATCTCACTCCAAAAACCATCCCCAATCTATCTCATTTACATTCGCCACAAAAAAAACTGTAACAATGTTTCGAATTTGAAGGAATGCAATGAACTAAAGTGAATAGATAGCGTGGCAAATATGTATGCTCCCCATCTGAAATATTTATTTTCGAGCATTTTCGAGGGAACAGGATCATTGTTACATTTTACGGTTGCGATATGCGATTCATGATGTGATCTGCGGTTTTTGGGTTTTCTCTTCTTTTTTTGGGGGGGGGGGGATGTGCGTGTACGACATGTCATCTTTCCCATTTTATTATTGCATTACATTACATTACACTCACTTTTAGGGATTAGCATTCCCCCCCCCCAGAAAAAAATATTTAGCTCGTGATGGGAGAAGTTTTTGTGGTGACAACACAACACATCCCATCAACACATTTTTTTGGGTAGGTACGCCGTGCCACACTGGTGGTAGGATTCTGTACTTCATCCAAATTTGCAGAATAGATGCACTCTTCACTTCAGCAATCAGGAAAAAAATCATCTCGAATCGATGAGCAATTGTGTTGTACAGTTAGCCTAACCAAACCGAGCGATTCAGTTTGATGGGATTGGACTGACTAAATGGGGTTCATATTCATATTGGATCTCCTCATTTCCTAATAGGATACGGAAGGTCAGAAGAAGGTGCTGAGGTGGTGTGGTGTAATATATTGTGGCAGTGGTCAGGTCCCCCATTCAGAGTACTTCATTTGGTCAGGTAAATCGTGAATTCGAGTGGCAGGGCAATAGCTTTGCGGCTTGAAATGGCGATTTTTAAGAAACTGGTGTCGACCTGTCCTGGCCTGGCCTGGCTTGACTTCAGTTCGCCATTTCGATAGCCTCCTGGTGTTGGTCCTGTCCCACGAGTTTCATTTGCGGTACTTATTCATTAAGCGGATCCATTCATTTATTTCGTGCGGTAGGATTAGGATTAGGATTGGCCATCTTGTGTTGACCTGATCGGGTGTACTAGCTTCCCTCACTCAAGTGCCAATTTTTTTTCTTCCTCGCCAATTCAAAGTTCTTTAGCTCCTCAATAATCGCTAAAAGCACTGTTCATTCCTATTACCACCACCACCACCATCGCCACTAATCGCAGTCTTGTGAGGTGCGGGGAGAGTCTTGCTCAGAGTACATTTTAGCCGAGGCAATTTAAAATTCTAAATGCATCATTATCATCATCTCCTATCTCAAGAGGAGACAAGAACGAGGTGGAGGTGGAGGAGGGTGCTTTGCCGTAGACCCCCACCCTACTGTTTTTTCTTCATCTTAGTTCTTCAACTTCGCAAAAAAAGTATTCACGAGGGGGCTGGGGTTTTTCAACGCACACGACGAATTCACCCCGGCTCACGGTTTCTTTTATTGCTTTACAGCTCCTCTCCTTTTTAAAAGGAATGTAAACTATATCTTTTTCTTTCCCTTCTTCTTCACGAAGACAAGGACAGCACAATAGATCATGTGGGAAGACATACATAGTTAATGGGAGTGGAGGAGCCCTCCTTTATTGCTGGTCATTAGCATTCAGCACGCTCTAAATCATCTTTTATTGCTAATTCTCCCCGCTTAATTGGGGCTCAAGTGAGTCATCCTCACGCAGAACAACAAGAAGAGCGACCAAAGTAAACACATTCCATTCCATGTTGCCATACGAACGCCAAGAGGCGCTTTAATTATTCACTTAATTCTTTTCGGAGGGAGGGAGGAAATTCATTCAATTCTCCTCTGAGAGGGGGACCTCTGAAGTCCTCAAAGTTTAGAATATCCAATCCACCTGGATTGATCCGGAGTCGAATTTCATTTACTTTGGGGAAGGTCAAAGATTCCTCCTCCTCCTCCTCCGTTTTAAATGCTCCTTATCCCTGATCGTTGGATGATTCCTCCTCTTTTAAAAGGAACAAGATAAGGGGCTGACGACGACGACTCCCTGACTGGCAGGGAGAGAGATGTGTTCAGGACGAGCCTCGATCATGCCATGCCACTTAAGAGCAAATACATATTTATACATGATCACTTACCTGATCACGTCACTTACTTCACAAGAGTCCATTGACAAGCGCAAGGATCCCATTAATTTGATACTGATTGTGATTTGTCTGCTTCTCTTCTTCTTCTTCCATTTCGTCGCTTATCGGAATCACTAACTCTTCTTCTTCTCCTCCTTAGGAGAGAAGGAGAGGTGAAGACAAGAAGAGTTGCAGCCTTTTATGAAAATGACGAGGGGCAAGAATGAGGAGTTGAGTTGGTTGAGTTAAGTGATTTTCCCCTCTTAAGATTGCGCCCGGGCTCAAATCATCTTCATCATGTATCATCTTTTTTTCCCCTAAAGTGAAGAAATCAATAAAGGATTTCGTTTAGCTCAAAACAAACAGAGGAAAACACAACACGCTTTTTTATGAATCCAATCCAATCCAATGCGATGCGATGCGATCCATCTCCTTTTTGTCTCGCGACAAGGAAAGTGAGCAGGTATTCATGTATTTAGGAGGGCTTCAGGCGACGAGACTGGCTTTGGCTTTGGCTTCGTGTGATGATGATGATGATGATATGAACTGCTTAAGTGACATGGAAACACCATTAGCCCTACTAATTACCGTTGGCGCGGCATCCATCTAAGCATCCATACTTACTTATGACTTCAGGATCTGCTGCGTTGCATTCGCTCGCCAAAGATGAATTCATCATTCATCAATGAGAATGCTCCCCAATCTTGAGAACTTCTTGGGTAAATATGGCACTTCCACTTTTAGAAAAAACCCCGAGACAAAAAATCTCAAGAAAAAAAGTTTTTTTTTTGGGGGGGGGGGG